>PVKS010008582.1:0-67650 GCA_004027875.1 Aplodontia rufa | reverse complement strand
TCTTCTTTTTATAGCCTAGATTCCACAAATGAGAGAAATCAAATGATATTTCTTTTTCTGAGTCTAGCCTATTTTACTTGGCATTATTGATTAACCTTTTAATCTATTTTTCTGTAAATGATATTTTGTCATTTTTTATGATTGAATAATACTTCATAGCATATAATTAACACATTTTCTTTATCGTTCATCTACTGACAAGTACCTAGGCTGATTTTATAATTTGGCTATTTTGAATTATGCCACTGTAAACATGGGTATCCAGGTATGCTGATTTTAATTCCTTTGAGTATATATTTTGGTACAGCTGGATAATGAAAGTACTATTTTTTGGTTTTTGAAGAACTTACATATTGATTTCCATAGTGGTACTAATTTACATTCTTATCAAAAGTGTATAACCACTTTCCCTAACATCCCTAGTACCATCCATTATTATTTATATTATTGATGATAGTCACTGACAGGAGTGAGATGAGATCTGAGACTTCGTAGATAATACATAACTCTGGCATTATAATCATTTTTTTGATTATTCATTTATTTTTATTTTATTTAAAGCACAATAAATGGCCACGTCCAAATGAGGAGAGAACAGCAATATGTGAAAGGAACCCAGAATAAAACATTGTTCCATTAATATGGTATTTGTAATCATAGAGTACACTAAGACTTTTAAACATAGCTTATCTTTTGATTTACAAAATAATACTGAGACAATCAATTTAACTTCCTTCTGTGTCCTTCATCACAACTAAATATAGAAAAGTTATTGGGATCCTCAAATGCTATGAGACAAAATTGAATTGTATTTTTCCATCTCTTAGACTGTGTATCCAATTCTCTTAATTCACTTCCACCAAAACTCAGTTCTCTCATGCATATTAAATGGGTATCCCAAACTCAACTAAAATTTACTTATGCAACCTAAACCTTTGTATCTTAAAAGAAGTCAAGTCAATAAAGTTAATAGACGTTTTTTTGAAGGCCAAATCTCTTCCCTAGTTTTCCAGAGATTTACAGAGTGTGAGGTGATTCTTGGCTTCTAGTGCAGGGACATCTGTGTCTCTCGTCACCAGAACATGCTGCATATGTTGCCTTCTAAGCATGGGCTTCTCCTTCCCAGTTGGCTTTTGCATTTTCAATGCCCAAAACACCATGAGTCAACCATACAATTTTTATCTAATGATGTACTTTGTGGACTTTCCCAATGCCTTGATTCTTTACTCCCTCTTAAAATAAATACAATTATAACCAAGGATCTCACTGTTTAATTTAAAATCAGTGCCTTCTGTCCTCTTGTTCTCAGAGAATCAGCAGCGTAAGTATTTCTTTTTCCAATATTTCATTTGTATCACCCCACCTCTTAGTACACAAAAGTATGTGTAGGACTTTTCAGAATAAAATTATATAGTTTTGTTAAGTTTGTCATGAAAACAATAGGGTAGATATTTTCAAAATGGCAAACAGTGTCAGGTGCATAGCAAATTCTCAATAAAATATTTCTTCTATAATAAGATAGAATTTCATGCATATATTGACCTCTTTTCTCAGTTAAAGATATAAGAATCTATGATATTTGAGTTGGTGACATTGGCACTTATTTTATAGATGAGAGAACTGAGATTGGAGAGGTCATTTAAATCGTCCATGAAGACACAGCCTATAGAGATAGATTCAAAACTGAAAATAAGCATTAGATAATCTGACAACAGCTAATGACTGTAAAAGTTTATAAATGCTCATTCTTAATTACAGAAATGAAACCATTCCTATAATGACAGTGACCCATAGTTAAAGAAGCACAGACTGCTCAACTATTTTCTAGAGTCCTCTTGGGTGGAAAATAGAATATAGAATAACCATTTATAAAATGTGTTTAAAATATTAATGTAGGAAGCTTACTGTCTCCAACCCAAAGTATATAGAACATTTCTCAATTATCTCCTCCCAACCCAATTTTTCTTCTGTCACTTCAGAGATAAAGTTATATTCACTAACTGATGCGAAGAAACATATTAACAAAGAAAAAGCTGAATTTAGGTTAAAGAATAAGATATGGTATCATCATTTCAGGAAACTCCTCTTGGGCATGATAACCATTTTTTCTTGAGGGCTGTTCAGTACATCATAGAATGTTCAGCAAGTTTCCTGACCTTTGCTCATTAAATGACAATGGTACCTCTTGATTTTTATACTTACCTGTGACAACAGAAAATATCTCCAAAAAATATTGGCAAGTATTCCCTGGAAAACAAAACTGTAAGCAACTATTTTACACTATAAATCAAGACATAATTCTAGAATAGCTATAAAAATACAATGAGAATCAGAATAATGAGAAAAAGTTGGTAATGCACTCCTACGAAAGACCCACACTAGAAGATTCTGATGGAGTAGGTGTGCTGCAGGTGCAAGTAGTCACTTTTATACTAAATTCCCTAAGTAGCTACACAAAGGACTGAAAACTGCCACCACAGACAATAGGAAGTTTGCGACTCTGCTAGGAGCGGAATTTACAAATTGACTATCAGTTGTAAAGGCATCACAGGAAATCTGGCTCAGTTATTCCATATCGTCAAGGACACATGAGCCAGGAGATGTTTTTTCTCACCAAAGAGGTATTGAGTTGATTGAAATGCATATTATTGACATATATGCTATTGATGTATATACTAATGAGGGCTGAGGGAAAAGTCCTGCTAGGTCATTCACTCTCAGTAAGCCCATTTCAGATTGAATCTAGTATTAAAACATAGAATGTTTGTCTGGGAAGAAGGGTAATGATGGATCAGTCAAGATTTTTTCATTTGGAAGTTTTATTTCCCATCCATTAGCCTAAAGTCAGAATGACATACTGGCTGAGAGTATGAGACTCACTGTATTTGATTTCAGGCTTCACTGCTCAATAGCTGTATCATCTTAGAAAAGTTATTGTATCTCTTTTTTTACTGAAGTTATCTTATTTATAAAGTGAGGACAATAATAGCTTTCTTTAGTAGACACAATGATGGCACCCCAAAGATGTAGATCTCTGAATCCCTAGAATCTGTAAGTAGTAGCAGGAACTTTGCAAACTTGATTAAATCAAGGATGGTGAAAAGGAGGGTTATTCTTGGTTATCTGGGTGGGCTCAGTGAAACCACAAATATTCAAACAAAATGTAGGTAAAGGGAGACTGGACAACACAAGAGGAGAGGTTGTGTGGCAAGGAGGGTACACTGGAGTGGTGTGGCCTGAAGCCAAATGATTGCAGTCTTTGGAGTCCAGAAGTCATAGAAGGGTTTCTTTCCTGGAGCCTCCAAGACACCAACTCCACCAACATTTTATTTTACTTTAGACTTCTGACCACCAGAGAATAAATTTGTGTTATTTTAGCCCATTAAGATTATGGCCAAAAACTGTGGTACATTTATATCATGTAATATTACACAGCAATTAGAAACAATGATATTGCAGCCTTTGAAGGTAAATGGATGGCTATGGAAGAAATCATGCTGAGTAAAATCAGCTGAACCCAGAGAACTAATGGTGGATTGTCTCCACTCATCTGTGGAGGTTGGGACTAGACCCTGGCCAGTGAGAAAGTTGGTCTATTATCATATGTTAAATCCAGATAAGATATAATGCTATACAACATAATCCTTTTTTAGAGATATGGGGGGAAGGGGAAGGGAGGGATAAGAGTGGGTAATTGGGGGGGCTCTCCTGGGGGCAATTGTAATATCCAGAATCTATACACATTTGATATTATTTTGTTAAAAACTTATATGGTTGTTCAAAAATAAAAAATTTTAAAAAAGATTATGATAAACTGTTTCAACATCAAAAAATTAATACATTATCCCATATGATTGCCATGAGGATTACTTGAGTTGATGCATGTAAAACATTTAGAAGAATGTGTTACACAGCAAATATCAATATGTTAGCTTTTGTAATTCATAATTCACTGCATGACTCTAAATCACAGCTCTGTTCTAAATGATGTATCATTATTAGCATGTTCCACGATAATGTCTCATAATCATATCAATAATTCGCTTGCAGGAAAAGTTAAAGGATTCATGGTACTGTCCTACTTGTTCCAATAGCCCTAAATATTCCAAACTGAAATCACATTGATCCAAACAATATTAAGCCTGCCTTTAATCTGCATGGGAATAAAATTCTCTTACCAAGAAACAGGATGTCATTATACGGTTTAGAGTTGTAGGGTCGCAACTGATCAAAGTCTCATTTATTGGAGAAACTTAGCATCAATAATGTTGAGCTCCTAAATTGAAATTATCATATTAATTTCCAATATGTAAACTCTTATCACCTTTGCTTAAAATTATGGCTAATTAGATGTTATTTTGGGAAATGTTTTCCTTGTAAAATTTTATATTTGCTTTTTCTTTCAAAAATAACAACAGTTGTGCAAACCAATCACATGCATTATGAATAGAAAATGAAATGAATAACTTCCTGCCTTTCTCTCTTTACACACAAAGGTATCAATCTGTGGTATTAAAATTACATTATTTTCTATTTCCAGAAATTAATTTAGCCAAAGTCTTTACCATATGCTAAATTTTAAAGCGTTCTTACAGAAAGCATTTTGTTTGTGTAATATCTAGAAGTAGGTAAGAAATGTACCCACTTAATAGTAAGAAAATTTGAGGTAAAGGAGATTTAATGGTATACCTCATGCTACCTTTTTACTGGTAAATAATTTTTTTTTTAAAGAGAAAAGTACAGAGAGAGAGAGAGAGAGAGAGAGAGAAACAAATTTAACTTAGTTTTTCATGTGGCTTTCATTGATCTGAGACTTCGTCATGTATGTGGTGCTGGGGTTAACTTGCATACATGCACATACCGGGCAAGCACAGTAACCACTGAGCCACTCTTCCAGCTCTGGTAGTGAATTTTTAAGTTGTATCTTCTCACTTCTTTTCTTCTTCTTCTTTTTTTAAGAGAAAAGAACAGAGAGAGAGAGAGATTGAGAGAGAGAGACAGAAAGAGAGAGACAGAGAGAAACAATTTTTATTGAGTTTTTCATATGACTTTCATTGCTCTGATATTTAATTGTGTGTGTGGGTGCTGGGGTTTAAACCTGTGCACTTGCACATGCTGGGCAAGCGCCATGGCTGCCCATCCACCACTCTAGCCCCGTTTTTTCACTTCTTCTTTTTTTTTTAAGAGAGAAGGACAGTGAAAGAGACAGAGAGAATCAATTTTTATTGAGTCTTTCACATGGCCTTTGTTGCTCAGACACTTAGTTGTGTACATGGGTGCTGGGGTTTGAACCCGTGTACTTGCACATGCCAGGCAAGCTTCGTAACTGCCGAGCCACTGCTCCAGCCCCTCTTTTCACTTCTTATGCAGCATTTTAAATACTTTTTAAACAATTGGACCAAAAGAAAAGACTCATTGAGATACTTGTATGAAATTTGCATAAGGCTTAACAGAGAAGTCAGAGAGAAAAATGCAAGACTTCCACAGTACAAGCCCCACAGTGCCCAATGTCAAATTCCTGGAGAAGAGGAGGCTTCACAAAGAGCATGGAAATTCCTCAGCATTATGTGTTACAAAATTCTGTGCTGACTGGCCACACCTTTCCTTACCTACATTTGTTATGTGGAGATTTTCTGGTGACATTTATCTGGTACTCTTTATTAAGAGCTCTGAATTCTCCTAGCAACAATGGCAGAGAGCGCTTATATGACATGTGTGTCACCTGTGGCTTATTCCAAGTCCCCAAAACACTCTGGCTCAGGCAATAGATGGCATCTTTCTCAGGTCTGGATTTTTAGAAGTCTAATGAGGATCACAGCACTGCAGAGAAAGCCCTATGGCTCACTGGCCCTGCAAATAGCGGTTACTAAGGATGAGAGCACACTGGCTTCGCTGTGATCAGATTGTTACCGTCTTACACTCGGCCACTGATTCACGGTGCATGAATAGTTACATTCTTATATCAAGGAGAAATGAGAAAGATTTTATTCTACTGGGTAGCATGTATTATTTGTCATTTAACCATGATTTGGGAGTGTATTTTTTGAACTTTTTATAGATGAAGTATAAAATGAACTATAAAAATGGGGTGAAAATACCGTTCGCATACCACAAGGATGTCAGATTTGAGACATGACCTTCCTGACTTTAATAACTATGTCATGCTGACTGCTGTCAATTATCAAGTCAATGGAGAACTTAATTAACCTTCTCAGCATAATCATGGCAAAAAACTGATGCTTATATCAGTAGATCTATTGTTTGGTAGTGCACACACATTTTAAAAGCATACATCAAATGGAAATTTGATGCTCCTTTTTTTTGTTCCTGCTTATTGTTTTAATCATAACAATGAACATCAGAAGGATTTTGTATTTTTCAGGGGAAAAATTAAATATTCAATTAAATATTCATTGAGAGGGTTTTCTTCATTTATGAAGGCTTACTGAAAGCACTGTCATGACAACTTCACAGGAAAACATGACTTTAACTAAATGCATATAGAAACATCAGTGGTGAGTGATTCTGAATTCACTCCCCCTTATGTCTTCAATTCATACCTAATCATCTTTCCTTTCATATCACTCTTCTGGTAATATAATCCAGAAATCTAATTTCTTCATATTGTCTGCTGTAGGAAATTCTGTTATCAATTAATCTTTTCCTTTTTTATATATTTCATCCCACTATATATTCAAAGTTGAAGAACAAAATAATCCTTTGCCTTTCCATCTTTCTCAGGGTACATAGTTTCCACAACATTTCTAAAATTCTGAACATAGTCTTGGGTTATGGTGATGACTACTGATTAGACGATGCAAGTATCACTGATCTGTGACTCATTCTTTCTATTCATTTAACAGTTGGCTGCATTGTAATATTACTTTAAGGAGAAAACACAAAATATACTTAATTTGTATTTAATTTTCATTTTAAATTATTTTTGAAATGCATCTTAAATTTTTGGAGTTTTTGTTTTTCACCATAAAATCATTCACTGATGCATGTCATTAGGGTATTATAGTTTAGTAATTACAATCAGGAAAACAAGGACAGGTATGTTCATTTCCTTGCTAAGATAATGTACTAGGTATACAACTTTTAAAAATCTACTTAGGATTGCAGAGATAATATTTGTATATCAAGATAATGTATGCCATTTACTTGAGCAAATATTACACTCTCAAACAGAAGCATAGCCTTTTTTATTGAAAAACTTAATAGCTGCTTCAATTTCTTTATCTTATATTGATATGTTTAAATTTTCTATACCCCCTGTTTCAATTTGAATAGGTCATATGTTGCTAGGAATTTGTTAATATCTTTGAGACTTTCCAGCATATTGATGTATAAAGTTTTCATGATATAATTTTTTTACAACTTTATTTAGTTTTTCACATGGCCTTAGTTGCTCCAACACTTAGTTGTGTACGTGGTGCTGGGGTTTGAACCCAGGTCCTCATGCATGCCAGGCAAGCGCCTATACTGCTGAGCCACTGCTCCAGCCCCCATAATATAATTTTTAATGAACCTCTAGATTCCAATAGTGTCTGAGGTGATATTTTCTTTTTCACCTCTTATTTTCTTAATCTGGGTCTTTTCCCTCTTTTGGTTAATTTTGCTAATCAATCTTGATTGTTCTTTCAAAGAAACAACTCTTTGTTTCATTGATCCTCTCTCTATATATATATTTTTTTATTTTCAATTGCATTGATTTGGGCTCTGATTTTTTTTTCTTCCTTTTTTTTTAAATGTAGGTACTTAGTCCTGTAAAGATTCCTCTTACGACTATCTTCACGTTGTCACAGAGATTTGATATGTATGTTGTTACCACTATTCTTATTAGTTTCTAAGATTTTTTTTTAATTTTTGCCTTGATTTACTCTACTTAATCCTCATTCAAAAGTGTATTATTTAATCTCCAAGTGTTAGAAGGGTTTATCTTTTTTGTCTTTGATTTTTAATTTCACTCCAATATTATCCAATAGGATGCAAGGAATCATCTCTATCTCTTGGTACTAGTTAAGATTTGATTTGTGCACTAAAATATGATCTTTGGATTATATAGTATTTAATACTAGTGCAAAAACAAAGTTAGTTCATTATGGTTTGTGTGTATGAGAAATATTTTTTAGTCTTTGTTAGCATTGGGGATTGGACACAGGGTGTCGTGCATGCAGGGTGTGCTATGGCATTGACCTATATCTGTTTTGTCTCCTCCTTACTTACAAATTCTTGGGGTGGTCTACTTTCCTACAAATGCCTGAAGTTACACATAATTTCCTCCAAGAATCTTTTATATGCAGACAAGTTTAACTGTCACACTTTGTCTTGTTTTTGTTGTTAACACTAACATAATGAATTTCTGTGAGAAAGGCAAATTAATGATTTTCATCATTCCCAATAATGAGTCAGTATCAACACAAGTCTTGTCTTGCTAGATGGGAGAAATTCTTGGAGTTTCTAAACTGAAGGAAGTTTTCCTAATAATCATATCTAATTCCATAATTATGTAGATAGATATACTAAAAGTTAGAGATTCAAAAGAATTTTCTGGATTCAAATCCCATTTCAGCCTCATTTAATATTTTAATTAATGATTTACTCATTTGTTACCAAATTTACTCCAATACTATTACATGTTCTTCCAACCTATGTAATTCATTTTCTCTAGGGAATAATGCTTATTTTCTTCTCTTTAAGTACAAGTTTTCTATTTTGAAAATGGATTTAAGAAACTCCAGTTTCATCAAATGTATGTAATGAATGCAGTTTTCCAAGTTCCTTTAACACCAGTAGTCTAAAACTGACACTAACCAGATTTACTGTTACTCAGAAAGAAGGGGAAAAGCCTCTAAAATTCAAAGTGCTGTTCTTGTAGATTTAAAAAATGCTGCCTCTGCTGCCAAGAAGTTTTAGATTTCAGATGATTTACCTTTGAGAACAGCCAAGAATCAATAAGAGGGTGGAAGGAGCAAAAAATGAGTGAAACAGAAACAAACAAAACAAAACAAAACATAAGTGTTATAGAGAAGCAAAAAAGATCTGTAGTATGGAAAGAAAAACAAATCATGAGCTGACAAAAGGGCTTTACATACAAAGGTGAGAGATATGTCCTTTGGATTAAAAAGGACAGAGAGAGAGAGAGAGAGAGAGAGAGAGAGAGAAGCATAAAGTGAACTGCTTACTTATTTTTTCACCTTAAAAGCCAAAACAAGGGGCTGGAGCAGTGGCTCAGCGGTTATAGCGCATGCTTGGCATGTGTGAGGATGCGGGTTCGAACCCCAGCACCAGGCACACAACGCAGTGTTTGTGCAATGAAAGCCACATGAAAAATTAAATAAAACTGATTCTGTCTTTCCCTTTCTCTCTCTCTTACTGTCCCTCTCTCAAAAAAAAAAAATGCAAGCAATCAAAATAAGCGAGGCATGTTCAGGCAGAGCAAGACTTCCGTAATCAGAATAAGCAGGTTACCGTTCATGTAGTGGAATTAGGAAATCAGCAGTTGCCTACAGTGAATAACAGGAAGTTAACTGTCCTCTAGTATTGTATTTTCTTTATCCCTGCTCCCAACATTGTTGGTAGGACCATTTAGAAATCAGCTGTTTTGTTAAAAGAAAATATAGTGATATTCAAATTTCAAATACCGCAGTACACCTAGCTAAAAAAATGTAATTATCTACAATTCATGTAGGATGATCTCTAAAGAATAAAGCCTGAGAATTTTAAGTTATTCTATATTCTGCACAATATAAATGGAATAAAATTAAAATTCCATTTTTATTTAAATTATAACATGTATTTAGAGTCTAGAAACAATGGACATGATTGTTTAGCTTTATTACATTATATAATCATTTTGTAATGTAACCATTTAGGTATATTTTTCAGACTTTATGGCCACTCTGAATACATAAGACTGGGTATATCTAATATATGAAATCAAAGAATGTTGCTGCCTTTACAGCTATAATAATTGAGGAAATAAAAGGAACATTAGGGTTCTTGTGGTTTGGTTTCCTTTCAAATATAACTCTTCCTTAGCTTGTTGACAAGCATATACTCAATTTCTACATTAATAAATCTAAAAGAAAGGAGATTAGAAATACTTAAGTCATTTCAAATTGCTCACAAACTCAAATTGCTTGATTCATATGGCTTAAAAACTGCAAAAATTTTATTTTAGTCTATAACCAAATTTAATTTGAAGCAACATGTTGACATGGATTTTTTTGTTCTTAAAATGAAAATGAAGCTGGGCATGGTGGAGCCTTCAGTGACTCAGGAGGCTGAGGCAGGAGAATCACAACTTCAAGAACAAAACAGCCTTTCCAATTTAGCAAATATATATATCACAATCATTTATGTATGCAATGTTTATAGAAGTGCATACTGCTTCTCATTAATTCCAATGAATAAATAAATAAAGTACATTTTTTTAACTGTAACAACCTAGTAATTGATAGATCAGACAAATAGGAATTCTAAACCATGAATAGCTATAGGTTTGGAGGCAATTTATAAACAGAATCCTAGATCTTTAATTTCAGGAGATTCACAACTGGTGTGCTGATACCCTTCACGTTCATTAATCACTCAATTATTATTTACTGACTTAAATAATGGACATAAATAGTAATTTGAGTCCAACCCTTAAGGAATCCTTATTGACCAGTTTAAGAAAAGCTTTCAATATTTGATTTTAACTAGAGAATTCAAGACAATAGATGTAATCAGTGTCAAAAAGAATATTTCTTTTTTTTACTCGTTCAACATAGTCTTACATATTGTAGGGGATCGTGATTTCATATTCATGCATAAATTGATATTAACAAAGTAAGTTAAGGCCTATCCTGAAAACAGCAGGTACTTTATCAACAAATTACATTTTATTAGTAATAAAATGAAGATGTTTGCATAAAAACAAGTAAAACTCTAGTGGAGATGAACATGTCTGTTATAATATTTTTATTTATATTTAGTTACACATATATTAATATTTAAAATATATACTTATTTATCACATGTTATGTTCCTCTCCTTATGTTATATTCCATAGTATTTCAAGCTGGTGATATCATAAACAACTCATTTGCAGAGAAACAAACATGACTAAAATAATGTTTTTTCAAATTTAACATATTAAAACAGTGAAAATATTTTTCAAGTGTTTCTGTGACAGTTATGGGTATAAAAACCTGAGGTCCTTTCATCCATCTCCCCTTCTCTCTCTCTTCTAAGAATCCTTCATTTATTAAAGAAGTATTTTATTGCAGTAATTGTTCATTAATTTACTGCCATATTTTGTGATTCTATTCATATATTTTAACTTTTTATGTTTAATCATTAATACTATTATTATTTCCAAACATAAAGGAAGAATTAACTCTAGATTCATTACCCCTATTACTGGCTTGACTGCCCTCTCCCTCCCCATTCAGAAGCATGGTACTTTTGGCTAGATCGAGATTTACATTATTACAACATTCAAATACTTTCATAGGTGTCTGTACAGTAGATTAGGATCACATTTATTTATCTCCAATATTTTTCTTTTATTCTCAATAATTGATAATTGCCTTTTTGTTGTTGGAGTGGTGATTTGCTTAATTTTAATGTGCATATTCTATTGTACTAATGTCTAAAACTCTTCTTAAAACATTCAAACCCATCAGACATGGATATTCCATCAGTTTCATCTTTCTAAGATTCTCTCTTGGAGCACTTGGGAGTGCTCTATTCTGATGTGCCAGTTGCACAGCTGTAATCTGGAAATTTCTATTAACAGTTGCTCCAGTTGATCTGTAGTGTATATATTCCAAAGCTTTCTCTTTTTCCCTTTTGTTCCTTGTTTTACTGGAGCACATCCATTTGAGAAAAGTGTTTGAGAACATCAGATAAAAATGCCTGAAGCAAAGATGCAAGTTTGCCCAGTGATGAAGTGAACAAACTCGTATCTGCTTTTTATCAGGTATTGTAAAATTTGAGCATTTTTTCTTTTTGTTTTTGATTGGTACAGATGAGAAGATGAGGAAGAAAATTCACTGTTTTAAACTAATCTTTTCATACATACATAGTTGAGGAGTAAAATCTGAGTGGCCTAACTTATTGAAGATATCATGTCCTTTATAATTCTCATACCTTTTTATAATCCTCATTTTAGAAGAATGCCATTGTTGTGTTGATTTACTAAACTAAACCACAATAATATAAAACATATCAGTGATGTCATTTTTGTGCAGTTTTATCTGATTTTTTATGTGAGTAAAACAATAAATGTTCACTGCAAAAAATTAATCAGTAAATTTAATTTAAACTTATTAAAATAATTAAATAGTAGTATTAAATAATAGTAGTAGTAAAAGATTAAAGCACTTTTCATTCAGTATTTAGAGGCCTTGACTCATTGCTTATGGTTTCCTGTGTCACCTTTGAAGAACCTGAAGCCATTGTGTTTCTTTATCATTTGTATATGATTATTTTTCTCTTCAACTCTTACAAAATTTTTTCTGTCTACATTTTCTGGAATTTCATGTCCCTAGATGTGGTTCTATTTTCAAACATTATTCTATCATGTTACATTATGTTCCTGCATTATAGGGATGTTTTATTTTAATAATTTTACATGTAATAGTCTCCTCAATCTATTCTTCATGAAGTAGAGTCTATTCAGATATTAAAATGCCTGGAATAGACTTCTGATAATCTTATCATCTCCCTCCTATTTTTCTTATTTTCACAATTCTACATTCTGTGAAGGACATTTCTCCAAATACATATTATAGTATGTCCATTGAATGTATTAATTAACTGTGTTTATTTCACCAAAATGTGTTCTTTTATATAGTATCACTTTTTTCATGACTGTAATGTAATATCTTTTCTTAACTCTGTTGATATTAATCCAGGGTATCATTTATCTAAACTTTTCTCCTTACATAATTTCTATTTCTTTCAAATTTTTTTTGTTTTGTTATCATTATTTTAAAAATTTTCCTCAGATGTCTGGTAATCCTTCAGAGTCTATTTGAATTGAAAGTGAGGAGAAAGTATCTGAGTTTAAATTCCTTGCTTCTGGTTGTAGCTTATCTCCTTTGTGCCTCATTTTTAGATAATATGAGTGTCTTCTCTAGTTGGGGAAACTTAGCAGTGCTTTGGGGCTAATTAGATATCCCAGAGAAGAATACAGATCTTTTCTACACAGAGAGGAAAGGTAAGGGTGCTAGCAATTCTGGAATCTGTAGAACTATGTATCTAGATTTCTCAGAAAATGTCCACTTAATCTCACTTATCAATAAAGGTCTAATCTGGAGACAGAGAGCACACATTGATTTAAGCAGGGAGAATATAATATAAAAGAAATCACTAACTATACAAGTATTTAGGCAAAATGAAGTAAAGACAATTATTAAGAATTTCCCTTGGTAGAGGGAGCGGCCCCAGGAATGGAATGAATGTGGAAGGGCGGCCCCTGTCAAGGCTGAAGTTCACATTGGACAAACGTTGCAGCTCCTCTACAGAGTGGAGAAGTTGGTTGCCTTATCCAGAGATAGTTCTTAGTTGTTGGACAGGTAGAAAACACACCCACACCCTGGTGGGGTATAGGTGGGCATCTAACCACAGCAGCCCTGGCAAGAAAGAAATATCCTTTCAGTGCAGAGTTGGAGATTAAGTTGTGAACAGAAAAAAAGGAAATATCCCTGTAAGTTCTAAATTAACTTTGGAGGTGGTACAGAAACTTACTAGGAAGCTGTCCCTAGCAATGCTGCTAAAATTTGATTGGGATTGAGCATTGCTGGGTACCTCCATCTTGAGCTGCTCAGAGCTGTGTGGTGAGGGTGGGGGGCTGAGAACTAAAAAGAAGGCATGTGGGGAGGATAGAAATGTATCAGGCCTAGAAAAATAAGTCCTTTTAAGTGCCAACATAACTTCTAGCATCCTCTACTGAGGTAGTCTGTTTACCCCCACAAACGATGAAGTTATGTAGAACTGAGTTCCATTATCACAAAACAGGTCAAAAGTACCCATTTACAGCTAAAGACACTGTATTGATAACTGGCACACTCACTCCTGCCGTGAAGTACTTCCTTCTGTCTACTACCTATGCCTTGATGGTTTCCTCAGAAGAAATAGCTCAATGAATTTTTTTTAACTCCCCAGAAAATTAAAGCTGCAGGCATATTACCAAGGATTATTCAATGGGAATGGCTATCTGTACTGAGTGAAGAGGGAAATTAGGGATCTGGCTGTGTTTTTAAGTGCTTCCTCCACATTTGCTGTATTTTAGAGCAAGTGATTATCTCAGCTCATTTTAATACTTTAGGCATGATGAGGTACACAGCACAAATCTGTTTCCCATCTTCCTACACTTTTGACTTGTGTTTGTGTTTTCTTAGATTTATCAAATCATGCACTTAGGTCATGTCCAGTTTCATGATTTTCAGGTCATGGTGTGAATAAAAATATGGAATCTCTTCATCAAAAATCATTAGGAATTTGAAGACAGCAATAGAAGCCTAGTAATCCACCTGCACCTCCATGAATGGAAAGCTGTGCTACTGCTCCAGTTGCATACATATGAAGCTCCCTTGCATTTATTCATTGCTATGCTCAGATATGAGGGGTACCCCAAAAGCTCATAAGTGAGAATGCAAGAATTTTCAGAGATGAAATAATTAGATTTGAAAGGCGCAACCTAATTGGTGTCTTGAGCCACTGATATGATTAGATTAACAGTAATTATGAGTGAGTAGGGTGTGACTGGAGAAAGTAGATCACTGGGGAAATACTTTTGGTGTTCATATTTTGTCTTTGGTCAGAAGAACCATCTCTGCTTCCTGATTGCCATGTGCTGAGCTGCTTTCCTCTACCACATCTTTTCTCCTTGATGTTCTGCTTCACCTTGGGCCCAGAGCTATGGAGTTGGCCAACCATTGGCTGTGTTTTCATTAAACTCTATTAACAAAAGCAGATGACAATAAGACTGGCCCAAGAGTGGAAGTTGGCCAGGACTGAACCTCTGAAACCAGTGAGGCAAAATAAATTTTTCCTTCTTTGAGATTTTCTTGTTGAATATTTTGGTAAAAACAATAAAAATCTGTCTAAAACACTCATCTTGCATAATTTAGAAAGTTCAAGATTTCCTTGCTATTTTTTCAAATATTATTTTCCTTGTCAAAACACATTTTTAAAAATATATATCTTATGCTCTGTTTTTATCTTGGAACCCCAAAAGGTTTGAAAATAGATAAATTTGTTTATTATGACATCTTTTCTTGAAATTTTGGCATGTGCCTACCTAATGAAATGCATGGTTTACTGATTTTCAATTCAGTTGAAACTCTCAAGCTATTATTTAATATATAATAGCATAAGAAGTACAATATATTAAATTTTAAATTCAAAAAGATCTGAAATATTAAATACAGCAATTTGAGAAGAGAAGCTAACATTAATAGATTTCCTTATTTTTCTTTCATATAAATGCCTGATTAAATGTGATCAAAACAATGGAAAAGGAATATGAAGTTGCATTTTCCTCTAATTTCACCTTCTTCCCTATCCCTCCCTCTTACTATTTTTATCTCTATTTCTTTCTGTATTATTCTTAGGTGTTGACCAGAGGAAGAAACACTCAATATTAAGTAAGAAAATTGCTTTAGAAAATAAAATTCAAGAGATCTGTATCATTAAATTGATAAATACAATAAATACTTTATGCTGTTTCTTATATTATGTAATTTTCCATTTTGAAATTCATCTAATTCCCATACTGATGAAAAATACAACCCTAGTATTTGTTTTTTTAGAAAAAGAGAGAGTGAAAGAATCAGTTTTATTTAATTTTTCATCTGGTTTCTACAGTTCTGACACTTATTTGTGTATGTGTTGCTGTGATTCTCCCAGGTCCTCATGCATGCCAGGCAAGTGCAATACCACTGAGACAATGCTTCTGTAGCCCAATCCAAGTAGTACTTGAAGTCTTTAGGTCTTGCTGTGACCTGAGCGTCTCCCAGATGTAAATGCTAAAATTGACTTGCCCATGTGATCTTTGATTTTATTAAAAGGCAGTGCCCTGAGGTGGTGATTAAGTCCGGAGGAAAGAGCCCTCAAGAATGAGAATAACACTGTTATGGAACAGGAGCTAGGGAGCTATTTGCAGATGACTGCTGAGTGGACACTGCAGGACTTGCCATCCATGAAGCAGAAGGCATCTGCGGCAGACAACAAAACTGCTGGGGCCTCAATTGCAGACTTCTTAAACTGCAGAATGATGAAAGATAAATTCCAATTATTTATAAATTACACATTTTAAGGCATTTTATAACAATCCAAATAGTCTCAGAGGCCTCTTCAGTCTCACCCTGTGTATTGTTGTTAAGTTTAACTTAGCTTCTTTAGCATATAAATCGCACAATCTCATTGGCTTGTGTAAACTCTTTCTCATGGCAAGTTCAAAATGGATGCACTTCTTTGATGGATATGCTCACTCTAAGCAGAATCCGGTCTGTATTTTTGGCTTCACCATCCTGAAAGCCTGACTTTCACGATCACAGAAGGGGAGATTGTGGATAATTATTTATGGAAAATTTTTTGGTGTGTAGCACATCAAATTTCATTCCATTGTTGGGACTTAACCATATTGATTCTCTAATTTGCAAAAACAAAACAAAACAAAAAGGGAAGAGATTGTCTAGCTTAGTGTCCAGAATAAAGAAAAAAATATGTGAAGAAAAAAATGTGTTTGATGGCTTAGTGAGCAGTCTTTGCCAGGAATATATTAAAGTTCCTGGATTTTATTTGTTATCATACTAATCCTCTACAGCTACTCAATTTTCAGTGATGTATGTTAGCTATGTAATATTTCCTGATTCAAGTTTATGAAGTGTTTTATAGAAATAAAGAAATCTTTATTACATTTTTTCTCAAACATAAAGATCAAAATGAGTTACTACATAGTCAATAAACTCTGAATACACATTCAACATTATGATAAAGTCAATTTTATATTAAGCACTTATCTTTCAGTCCTATGACACATACTTCTGTGGAAAGCATTGATATAATGTGAAAATTAAATGACAAATTTTATTTCATTGCTGTCGGAGTCACTTTGTTACCAAACTCATTAGTTTTTAGCAAAGGGAAAATTGATGCTAAGAATCTAGTTGATACAGTTCTGAAGAACAGATTTATCTTCATGATCATTCATCAACACTCATGTGCCATAAGTTTCAAGTACCAAAACCAATGGCAAACCAAAAAGAGAGTGCTACTGTTGAGAAGGATCAGAGGTCAGTGCTTAGGAACCCATCAAGCACGGAAGAGAATTAATGAAATAGCAAAATGAAGTGTCCTAAGCATCACATCTTCATGATTTTCCGTTAAAGTAAGAAGAGTTAGAACCAGTCACAGCTATTTCAGTTACAAAAGAAAAAAAAAAACTAGTTATTCTAACTTGGAACAATGTTGTTGAATTGCTTCCTCTCATTAGAGGAAAAGCACAGTAGTTTCTTTAAAGTTCTAGTATACTGAATATTTCATCATCCAATGGGAAAAGGGCAATAAAATTATCATAAATCCTCATTGCAGATTGGATGTCGTAGAGGCAAAACTGGATGAAAAAACAAAACTTCACAAAATCTCCATTATAAAGTTTTGCAGAATATATTTTTATCTTCAAGAACAAAACTAGCATAAAGATATCAAATATAACTTTAGGTATTAAATTTTTGGTAGTTTTAAACACAATGAGATTAAAAAAATCAAAAGCTGACATATATATATATGTATATATATATATATATACATATATATATGACATTTCTCGTTATGATTTTACACTTGGATTAATCCTTGGGTTTTGAGGCAGGAAAATATAAATATAATATTTAGAGAATGATAATCTCAGGATGTGGTGCCATATGATGACTGTAGGATTCATTTCTCAAGATTCTGGTTGATTATTTCATGTGCATATTATAGGGCCACTTGAACTCCAACAATTCCTTCAAGTAGGTTTTCTACTATACATTATTGATCATTTTATCAAGTGTCTCTGATTTCTATTGCACTCCCTTCCAAAGCTAATTACATATATATCCCAGGCTAGCTTTTAGAAACAGCTCTTTAATCAGCTTTCCTTGGCTGACTCAAGAATCTCCAATGACCTCCTCTTGTCCAAAGCATTAATATATTAAAGTCTTAAGGAATTCTTTATTATTCATCATCACATTTAACAAATGTTGGAGTGATCCTCTCACAAGAAAAATATACTTATCACTACAGTCATGGTTCCACTCAAGCAATTCTTAGAAACAGGAACATACTAACTACGTTCTTTGACCATTTAAATCTTTTTTTTTTCTTGTATAGTCATTAGAATGTTCTTTTTATTTTCCCCTTTTTTATTAGATGAATATGGAGTTACAATTGAGGGGGAAACATTGTCAAACAATGAAGAACAAACGTATATATACTTAGTTATCCAAGACTAATGCCATGTCATGGATGTCCCGCTTAGGTTCCCCATGTTTCTGTTTTCCCCAGAAGATTCCCCTGAGTTAAATGCATATCTAGTGAAGGACAGAGATCTCCTTCTGAGATGATTCCCCCATATTCCCACCCTTCAGTCTCCTAGATATTCTTCCTAAGCTCTCCCCCACCCTGTCACCCACCCTACGCCTCCAGGTATCCTAGGCAATCATCCCCTTGTTGCATTAAGAATCATACAATTTCAGGGTCTTCTATTCAATATACATTTTATATTTTTTTGTTAAAAACTTGTATGGTTGTTCAAAAATAAAAGAAAAAAAAAAGAATCATACAATTTGAGGTTGTTATTAGTTTAGCTATCTACCATACTGATTCCAGATGTATTCTAGCTTCCACAGATGAGAGAAACCATTGGGCTCTTCAGTCTCTGAGATTGGGATACTTCACTTAGCATAATTCTTTACATCTCCATCCATTTGATTTCAAAAACCATAATATCGTCTTCTCTAATGGCCGAGTAGTATTCCATTGTATACATGTACCAAAGTTTTTGTATCCATTCGTCAAGTGAGGGACATCTGTGTTGGTTCCATAGTCTAGTAATAGTAAATCGAGCTGCTATAAAAATTGTGACCATTTAAATCTTCTCCCCAAATCTTGTTTGAATTCTTACAGGTTTCATGAGGTCTTGCAAGACTTCTGTAGGCCACAACTTTGCATTCACCCTGTCTGCTTCTGTTGTGTTGAGTTGTTCCTCAATGATTTCTTTGCTTTAGTGCCACTATTAAATACTTTAAATACTAAGAAGTGCTATGTTAAATTGCTAAATATTTTAAATTTAAAAATTAGGATGTGGAAAATCTTATGATGTGATTTTAAAACCATGCAAATTATTATATATAATTTAAATATATGAGACTTTGTACAGTAAAAGTTTGGTAATATCTCTGCTGAACTGAATAATATCCATGTACCAATCAATTTCTGAAAATATATGGTATTTCAAGTGTTAGACTCCTGAAACTCCAAACATTTGAAGTTAGTTAAGTATAGATCATCTTATATAAAATATTATATTTCTTCAGTATGGAATGAGCTCATAGAAGCTGGAGAGTCAACAAACCATCTGATTTTTAAAATTGGCAAGCGTGTGAGCAGACATTTCAAAGAAAAACAAATAAATTTACAAAGAATTTTTTTCTGGAAGCTTAATATCTACCTTAACTAAATTACTGAAAACTAAAACTTAAGTGAAATGACATTTATTTCTGTTACAGGCTTAGCAAATATCAGGAAGGATATTTAAATTTTGTGAGTGATAAAATGTGTTGGGAGGAAAAAACCATTGTTGGTGCATGAAAAGAGTCACTTGCAAAATTAAAATGATGCAACTTAGTCTTGTACACAATACATGAATTTGTATAATTAGAAGGATAACGAAAAAGACAGTTTCAATATTTTTCTGAAATTTTCTTTACTTTTTTGTAAGAATAAGGCTACTTTCTGTGAAAATCTTCATTTTATGATTGCAGAATTTTTATTGGCTTTAAGAGAATGTTAGAGCATAAGCAGAGAAATATAAAATTATGGTAGAGCTAATTCCTTGGAGATAGCTTTTAATCAGTGATGGGATGAAAGATTTCTTCTATGAAGGCTTTGTCTTCCTGGCCCAGAGTGGGAATAATACTAAGGTATGATCCACATTCTTTACCAGAGTTTCCCAATAAGTCTGTGCTCCAGCTGCCCACTGTGATGAGGGTTTTAGAACTGCAATTTTTTTACATTCTTTCCATTCCTTATGTCTCTTCCCTCAATCCCTTTCATGCATTTCTGAGATCACTACCAAATAAATTATTTCTGCTTTATTCCTTTTATCAGTTTCTGCTTCTGTTAAGACCCAAACTGAGGTTAGATATCAATTGCATTTCCTATTACCTTATCTGTAATAGGAAAGGATTGGGGAAAATATCTAAATGTATATTTATAAAGATTGACTTGACATATCTAAGAGCACCCTCTCAATAGAACAGTAGGTTTCTTGTAAAACAAATGATAGATCCTTCTATACACCAGTAATACATTATTTGCATGCCATGCCACTTTGAAGAAGGCATAAAATAAGAACGCAATTAGACATACATTTATATAAGTATATTAGATCTCAGGAAAAATAGGAAGAAATTGGTAACAAATATTATCTGTGATATTGAACTCAGAGTCTGTGGGATACAGATGAAGGGAGTCCTACATATTGACTCTTTAGTGCATTTTGATTATTATGCTGAAAGCATTTGTATCTGTTCAAATACTGCACAATAGAATTTCAAAAAACAGGGTAGACAAGTTTCTATCTATGCAATTGTAGGTTGATTTTCAGCAGTTAGTGAGGCCTTGAGAGAATAACCTTGATAGAAAAATAGTATTTATTCCAAGACTATTGTTCTAAGATCCCATTATTCCTTAGTAAGCCTCAATCTGTCAGATGCATTTCACATAAAGTGTACACTGTACGAGAGGACATGAAAAATATCAAGCAACAAAATAAAGTAGCTCAAACAAATAAACAAAAACATTGACTTTCTAACACAGGCATATTCATATTATGACTATAGATGGCAACCTTGAAATATTTTGAGACATATTTTGCCAAAATGGGACATGAAAAGGTCAAGAATATGAAGAATATCCAGTGAGAAGCTAGAAAGGTGAGATTAGCTTATACTGATATATCCATAAATCCTGTATATGTGTTTATGTATGATGCTTGTGTGTGTGTGTGTGTATTCCTATATGTAAAAGGATTCTAAAATCTGACTGTGAAATAGGAGTATGAATTCTTATGAAAAAATAAAACAAAGCAAAATGAATACTATCAGCAAAGAATCATTGTAATTAAACTATTCCTTTTCTTTTTTTTTTTTTAAAGAGAGAGGAACAGTGAGAGAAAGAAAGAATTAATTGTATTTAGTTTTCATCTGGTTTTCATTGCTCCAACACTTAGTTGTGTATGTGGTGCTAAGGTGTGAACCCTGGTCCTTGCTTACACCAAGCAAGCACTATAACCACTAAGCTACCACTCCAGCCTGGAATTAAAATATTTCTTACTTGAAAAGTCTAGGCCCAACTTTATTGCTTCCTAAGAAATGTGAGACACTAAATTCTTCTATATATACTTTATAGCTTGTCCATGCTCCCAGTTTTTTTGCCATACATTTCTGCATGTTTTCCCCCTTGCTCAATGATTAAAGATTCCTTCCCCCTCAACAGTTAAAAATTAAAACAAAACAAAACAAAACAAAAAAACGGTGTTTTGGCCAGTCTGTTAAATAGGAAAAGACTTATTGCATAAAGAACTATGAAATATATTTGAAAATAAAACTTAATTGCAGTCTGCATTTCTTAGACCACTTAACATTTCTCTCACTTTACAAAGGTGACAATAGTATAAGGTGTTGAGGACTGGATATGTGGGAATACATTTTATCATACAGAAATTCTATATGTGTTCTTCCTTAGTGCAGAAGAATAAGTGATATTTGGATGAGAGAATATGGAGAACAACCATTATTTTTAAAAGGACAATTGTAAATTACAGGTAAAATTATGTAATGATTCCTTCTAGGTCTATCGTATCTTGGTGCCAGTGACTATTTACATTTGCTTTAAAACATGTTTAGTTTTAAATTTTTATGAAATATAATTGGCATTTTTCTAGATTTGTATAGCTAATGAAATCTGTTTTTCTTAACCTGGTAGAGGAGATAAGTAAATGTTCTTTTAATTTTGTTGAATTAGAGTAAGCTAAATAGAAGAAAACATAATCAGTCAGGCATTCAGAAAATCATTTTCTGTGAGTTGCAGAGCTGTAGAAGGAAAACTATTAACTCTGTATCCAACCATTTCAACTGAAGATTCATCACTGCACCTCTTCAAACTGTGCTTGTTCAAACAAAGCTCCACTTCTGAGAGGTGGCCCTAATACAGTGCATCAAAGACTACTTTCACAATACCTGTAGCACCCAGAAAAGAGATTTAGTAGATAACATAAGAGGGAGTTATGAATCCTCTTTAAGATATGAAAGCATTTCTAGGTAGTTGGGGAGATGCAGTTCAAGACACAACTGTTCCAGATCTCTTGTAACATAAGGAAGATAACTAACACAGAGTAGATTGAAAATACCTCAACTGCATTGATTTGACAGGTTAAAAAAAATCTATACTGAATTCTCATGGTAACAACTTTACACAAGACAGTGACAACTAAAACAGGAAATGAAATGTGTTGGATTAAGTTAAAAGCTTATCTGCTAAATATATTACCATTGTATACAGCAATATCTATGTATTCTCAGTCAATCCTAAAACCTTAATTGGAGAAGCAAAAGTGACAAGTGTCACAAACACCAAATCCATAGGGTTACTAAGAATAGTCTAGTGTGACTTAAATATGCTTAATCTTGAGTTCAGTGTTTTCGAACTAGAGCATGTATTGTGTGTCATAGTTTAGTGCTACATATTACAAATAGTTAAAATGCCTTAAAAATAACTGCTAAATTTTAAAGTTAACAGATGTAAGAATCCCAAATGTGTGCATGTGTGCTGTGGTGTGTGTGCTGTGTGTTCACGTGAGAAGAGTATCAGGAAGAATTGCTTTCATCTTGAACAATAGCCTTTTTCCATAGAATTCATTGAGTCTGTATTATTGTTTCCTCACTGGAGAATAATATTACTTTTTATTTCAGATATCTGTAACAGCTATTTTCCACCAAATTTGAACTCATGGGAAACAACAACAAAAAAACGTGATAGAAATTCCCTGTCTTAGTCAGCTTTTTTATTGATGTAACCAAAAGACATGACAAGATCAATTTTAGAGAAAAAAGTTTATCTGGGGACTCATGGTTTCAGAGGTCTCACCCTATAAATGGCGGACTCATTCCTCAGAGCTCAAAGTGAGACAGAATACCATGGCAGAAGAGTGTGATGGAAGAAAGACACTGGGAGCATGGAACAAGAAAGCAGAGAGAAAACTCTGCTCAACCAGAACAAAATATGTAGCCCAAAAGCACACTCCCCTGGACCTAGCTTCTCAAGTCACACCCTACCTGCCTCAGTTACCACTCAGTTAATCCTGATCAGGGGATTAACACACTAACGCTCTCATAACCCAGTCATTTCTTTTCTAAACTTTCTTGCATTGTCTCACACATGAGCTTTTGAAGGACATCTCCTATCTAAACTATAACACTGTCTATAAGAAATCAGTCTTGTGTTAAAAAAATCATACAAAATTTGTTAGAAGTCTCATCACTTATTACAGGTGTGACTTTGGCAAATAAAATACTTTTTTCCATTTGTAATAGAAAAATTTTTTTTGTAAACCTTTAAGCTTTTGATTAATTATTATGCAATAACTGGGTAAAATAAATGAAGGTAAACTAAGATGGGATTGTGGAATTGGACTGTCTATTTTCTTATTTTAATTGTAGTGTTTTATTTACTGTACTGTTTTAGGATGCACATTCCTTGAAATTTCCTCATTAACATTTTATTCTATTTTTTCCTGAATTTCTATGGGAAATATTTTATGCTTAGATCAGAAAAGATAATAATATTTCTTTAGAAATTATGTATTGATTTGTAGTAGGCTCAACAATTATTTAGGTAATGAAAATTACATGACTAATAAATTGAGTTGCTCTGAAAAATTAAAGTATATATTCAGAGAGGTAGTTTACTTAAGAGAAAATATATTTATAGAATTTTATGAAAAATTATATCAATGTTCTAATGTTCTAATCATTCCAGGAGTTGTGGATGACAGTGAAAATAACACAATCATACCTATAAATATTAAAAAACTGTACATGCACAATTGAAGTTTCTTCTGCTTTTTTCCATGAGCATTTCTATGGCATTTTAAATTGGAATAGAGCCAAAATCTTCATTAGTATTGATATCAGACTATAACATATCTTACAATTGGAAAGAGTAAGGGAATCTTATAGGCAAGTCATTTCATTAACATCTTACATGGTGTAGGATAAAAAGTAGGTCCTTGTAGGGTAGACCACTTGTTGAAAAACATTTTGGACAACTGCCCTATACTCATGGAACTAGTGCATTAAAATTGAAAAATTTTTAAAAAGTTTTTTTCAGACCACTCATTCATATGAAATAGCATTCTCCTAAAGAAGTCACTGTTCTTCAGGATTATTAAAGTGACCACAGGCTCCATTGCTTTGGGCCTGAGGTGAAGCAGGATATTATGGAGGAATGGCATGGCAGAGGAAAGCATTTTACCACATGACAGCTGGGAAGCTGAGAGAGGTGGGAACAAGATATGATCCTCAAGGGTCTATTCCAAAATATCCACTTCCTTGAAGTAAGTTCCACCTCCTAGAGTTTCAAGCACATCACAACAGGCATTTCAGGTTTTCAATTCATTAGTGGGTTAATCCATTGATGAGTTTAGCATGCTTGTGGTCTAATTACTTCCTAAAACCCACCCCAGAACATTGCCTCATCAGAGAATAAGCCTTTAACACATGAGCTTTTGAAGGATGTTCTAGATCCAGATCATAATAGGCTATGACTCACCTTTGATGAAGCAAAAATGGTAGGTTTTACAATTTGAGTCTGAAATGTCTCCTAAAGCCTCATGTTTTGAAGGCTGGCCCCCAGTGCCAATGTTCAGAGTTGGGACTTTTGGGAAGTGACAGGATCATGAAGGCTCTGATCTCACCACTGGATTAATCCACTGAGGGATTAATAACTTGAGTTCATTATTAGGAGGCAGCAGAAATTACAGGATGTTAGCCGACGTTGGAGGAAGTAGGTCACTGGAGACATGCCCCAGAAAGGTACATCTTATCCCCAATCTTTACTTCCCATCCCAGCCTGGAGTGGTGGCTCAGTAGTTAGAGCACTTGCCTGGCATGCATGAGGACCCAGGTTCAGACCCCAGCACATACACAACCAAGTGTTGGAGAAATGAAAGCCAGATGAAAAAATAAATAAAATTGATTCTTACTCTCGCTCTTTAAAAATAAAAACAAAAACAAAAATAAAAAACCACTGCCAATAGTAAAGCTGCAAAGGTGAAGAGTACAGAAATTGTTGTCTTGTTTGTTTATTTGTTTTGTTTTTGTTTTTCCTCTATTGTCTTTCAAGGATTCAGAGCTGGAGAGCTCAGGAATTCATCAGCCCTGAGGAGAGCTGAGTAAGTAAATATCCAACAGAAGCTGTCTTGTAACACAACTGATGTCTTCATTTACAAATGTAGTCTGCTTGGCAGCGAGAATGAGAAAAATAATTAAGATATTAATTTTGATATGCCTAAATAGTTTACATGTGTTTCCAAATGAAAGTAATGTTTCAGAATTGGAAATAATTTGTGTTTGCCTGGGTTTCTGAACCAAGTTTCAATCTGATGAATTCTGAAATTAATTAATCTTGATTTGTTCCTTAAATACATAATTTAATTGATTAAAAGATTACTCTCCTAGTGTTTATAATATGAAAAAGATTTATTAGAAAATGATCACCTAGCTGATGAATAGCAGGGGACTTCAAGCTTGGGAAAAAGCAGATTGATTCTAATATGTTGTACAAAATATCAATTGAAATATCAGTGGTGGTGTTTGTTGTTTTTATAAATATTAGGGACTTTTACACTCTTGGAATGTTAAGTAAGATTTGCCTAGAAATTCATGAAAGGTCACAGCTTCTGTATTTCTGTGTTTTTTTAAAAATTAATAGTTAAAATAAAAATGTATGAATATGTTGTAGTACTTCTTTCACTTAGTGGCACATAGTAAGCAAGCATGTGCTAATTTGTGTGACCTATTATCCTCAGCATCTTTCTGTTTGTGGTTCCTACTTTCCAAAGAATTGGCATTAATTATAACAGAAGTAATTTAAAATGTCAGTTCAAAATTTTACAGCTTGAAACAGCTCATCCTTCAATAATTAAGTCAATAAAACTAACTTAATTTAATTTAAACAGTGATGCTGCTTTTTAGGCCTTGTGGAGTCATTACAATTAGTAATTTATAATTAGTATTTTATTGATGTCCATGCACCTTGTTGCTGTGCATCTTCTAGAAACTGTGATGATTGGTGGTAATTTGATAAACATTCAGAACCATTGCATTAATTACATGCCTTCCAATTACATCTGAAGTTAATGAATGTATGTGAATTTGGTGGAGATGCATTTAAAGGACAGCTCAACCTTAATTATAAGACATTTTCTTCTAATATTCTAATTATAACTTTCCTAGTTATCAGCTTTTAGGCAAAATAAGGCTTATCTAAAATATTAAATGTGACTATTGTTCATACAACAATCTGTTTTGTAAAATGTTAATGATTAATTCAAAACAGCAGTCAATGTAGTTTCTGGATGATATGGTAAGTAAAATAGCTCTGAAGCATAGCTAAAAGCAGAAAATTCCAAAAATGTTATAACTAAAAAAACTTAAAAGTGAAACTAAATGATTTTAATAATTTTCTTCCTATATTTTACATAAATCTTTTTATAAAAACTTGCTACCTTTAACTTCAAATATTGTTGACAAATCAAAATAAATATTTTTACAAAAAGAAGTAGAACAAGTCCCGTGTCAATTAAGATCATAAATCTTTCCTTTTTTTTTTTTCTTTCTTGATGGGACTGAGGAAGGACAAAAGGATCACTCTTGGGTGGATCTATTTAAACTCAATTTACAGAGTTCATTTTAAATTATCATTAAAATAATCAGTTCACAAGAATGTTAGTGTATTCATGTTCTCAATGGGTAGTGGAAATCTGTGGTCATGTCTATTAAATTCAGAAGCTGTACCTGTTCAGAGTACTTTTTATCAGGTAGCAAGAAAAAGAATGGTAGTGAAGACCCTGGACTCACTGGTCCCCATCTATGACAATGCTAAGAACTGCTCCTCACAGCTTCCTGGCTCCCTGCTCTTTTCCTGTTCTACCCAAATCTCTGTCATTTTGGGGCCACTGACCATGCAAATGAATAGTCATAAAATAATGTAGTCACAGTTCCCAAGACGTCAGAATAGAAGGCAGAAATAAGGGAAAGGAAGAAGGTGATGGAGAAAAAAGTGAATGAAAAAGTAGCAAAATACTAAAAGATTATTAAATGACTAAAGAACCTTATTTTTTCAAAAAGTTATTTTCTCATATATAAGTAGAACTAGGATAATTACTTTTATTAATAGAATTTAATAATTTTCCAGGTTTTTTTAAATTAATGCTGTGATTATTGGCCTGGGAATGAAGGAATGTAAATTTGTAACAAGGTACTGTAACTATGAAGATATGTGATTTTTAACCATATCATCAATTTACTACTACATTTATGATTGTACAACACAACACCTCAAAAAATTTAAAAAAGAAATTAGGGATTAGGAATAAACAAGCCAAAAATTTCCGTAGTAATTCCAAACCAATAAGCTTATGCTAGCTATGGTTACCAAAAAATACCGTGGTTTAGGTAGGGAATAACATAAAATTTACACTTAAAAACATTATGTAAGAAAAATACTCCACATGTTCAGTATGTGTGTGTGTATGTGTGTGTGTGTGTGTGTGTGTGAGAGAGAGAGAGAGAGAGAAAGAGAGAAAGAAAGAAAAACATTTTAGTACATTACTGAAACATGGATTTTGGAGATTACCATGGGCAGCAGTAATTTTTAATATTTAGATTTACTTGCTTACAGGTAACTAATTTTAAGATTTACTTGTCGTGTTTAACCTTGTTTTCATGCTTTGTTAGTTTCCTAGCACTGCCATAAAAAAATGCTCATGGATTAGATGTCTGAAAAAAAAAATGTATTAATTTGTCCTCTGAAAGAAAGTTGGTAGTGAGGTTATTCCCTTCAGAGACTTGGAGGGACAAAAATCATCCCAGGCTTATCTCCCAGCTTCTGAAGGTTGCCAGCTATCCTTAACTTCAGGGTACACACCAAATCCAATATGCAGTCATCATGAGATCCTTAACTAATCACATGTGAAAGGAAAAGGCAGAGACTATTTTCAAACCAGTAAGCATTTTGAGGTTGTAATGGATATGGATTTGGGACATTCTATTCAATTCACTGGTACTGTCAAATTTTGAACCTACCTTCACATTTAGATCTTTAATATAAATTGTATATTTTTTAAATATTTAAATGAATATAGAAAAGGAATCCAGCATCTAATAATGCAAAAATGAAAAAGTCAGGCAACAAATAAATATTTACCAGGTAAGTAAAAATGAAGGAAAATATTTCAATGAGGTGAAAACAACTCATAACTGAAAGATGCTTTAACATTGAAAAGTTATTATATTTGTATTTACATATTTAAGAAAATAGAAAGGATAATGAGCTTATTAAGTAAAAGAAAATATAGACAGCGAATTTTTGGATTTGTAAATGAAAATTTGTTCTCTTAAACAGTTTTAAAAGTAGAATTTAAGAAACAATTTTGTACATCCTTATCAAAATAAAACTAAATTTTTCAAAGTGAAAAATTATTCTTGTGTGATAAAATTCACTCCTTGTGAATATGTGTATGATTACCACATAATAATCTTAGATAATATCACTATTTGAGACTTGTGCAAAAATATATTCTGTATCTAATATATATCATGTAAATCACTTGCACTGTATTTATAACTAAAGACTTTATTTTAATTGAAAATGGCTTTAATAAGAGAACTCTAAACCTACTTTATTTCCTATTAATATTGATTTATTAAGTTTAAAATACATATCTTATTAAATTATTATATAGATATCAGAGAATTTAATTCATACTCAAAGATGTATTCTGGAAATATTTCAAATTTCTTTTTATAAACCTTGCAAATATAAAGTCAACAGATTATCACTTTTAAAACAATCCTACTAAACTTTGACTATCTTCCTTTGTTTTTAAAATTCAATTTGTTCTCAGTAAAATTTTTATTACATGATACTTTCCAGATTTATATTCAAGTAAAAACATTTGGAATAAGAAGTGCACCTTCAGAGGATTCCAAGATGGCAAGCTGCAAGAAGGCTGCTTCTTGTTTGGCTCCGTGACCAAATGAAAAACTCCAGGACAGCTCCCTTTCTGCAAAGTGCATTTAGGGGAAAATCATCACCAGAACACAGTGCTAGTTAGGAAAGATATTTGGAGAATCAGAGATTTGGGTAAAGGAAGTGAAAAAGAAGGATTTTATTCAACCCAGCCAGTACTCAGCAACTGCTAGGACCACCATTGCTCTCATTCAGCAAGGGAGTGGGGGAGGAGCTCAACCATAATGTGCAATCCCATCTGCCACGAACAAGCTGAGTTCCATATGGAAACAGGCATTGATTGGATCAACTATACACATCCCTACTGCACCTCCAGTTTGTAAAGGGAGAACAGTGTCTCTCAACTACCTGTAAAGGGGAAACAAGGAATCTTTTTGAACAGACTGCTTGGCAAGAACCAGTCAGCAGTTCAGCCCAGGCTATTCCACAATTGCCCCAGGAGCCAGCCACAGTAGAGAGGCTGAGCCTGGAAGAGAAGCTGTGGGATGGCCCAGTCTTCATTTAGCTCAGGGGGATTCAGGTTTGTGGAGTACAAGGGAGCCTTGCTCAGGCCTGTCCACCCCCAACCTCAGCTGGAAGACTCAAGTGATAATGTAAGGTGGGAAAGGAACACTAAGAGACCTCAGTCTGTGCTCAAAAATCCTGCAGGGACCAGGAGTGCAACCAGCAGAGGGAGCAATGAAAGCAGATCAAACTCAAGCACATAAAAGCTTTAAGTCTCCTGAGCTTCACATCCCCAGGGAGGCAAGAAAAAGGCCAGACCTCCAGGCATTCCTTAATCTGATCATGGAAATTGCCACCCAGAAACCCTGGAGTCTGAGTTAGACATTGTGTCCTCTACTTGAGATCACATAATATCAGACTGAGAGACCCTGCTAACAAAACTCACGTGGACAGTGAGTAGACAATCTGTAGAGAGACAACCTTAGTGATCATAAGAGGGGTTGTGGGAAAAGAGGAACACTGTCTCACTGCTGGTGGGACTGAAAACTGGTTCAGACACTCTGGAAAGTAGTGTGAAGACTCCTCAAAAAATTAGGGCTGGAACCACCTTACGACCCAGCTATCCCACTCCTGGGTATTTTCCCAAAAGAGTTCGAGTCACCATATTATAGAGATATGGCTTCATCAATGTTTATAGCAACTCAATTTACTATAGCTAGGCTATGGAACCAACCCGGATGCCCCTCACTTGACAAATGGATACAAAAACTTTGGTACATATATACAATGGAATACTACTTGGCCATTAGAGAAGATGACATTATAGTTTTTGAAACCAAATGGGTGGAGATGGAAAGAAAGTGAAGTTTCCCAGTATCAGAGACTCAAGAGCTGAATGATTTCTCTCATCTGTGGAAGCTAAAATACATCTGGAAGCAATATGTTAGATGGCTAAGCTAATAACAACCTCAATTTGTATGAATTTTTTAAGCAAAAAGAGGGATGATGGCCTACGATATCTGGAGGTGTAGGGTGGGGGACAGGGTGGGGGGGAGGGATTAGGAAGGATATTTAGGAGACTGGATGGTGGGAATATGGGGGAATCATCTCAGAAGGAGATCTCTGACCTCCACAGGATATCCATTTAACTCAGGGGTTCTTCTGGGGGAAACAAAGAATCATGGGGAACTCAAGGGGAGCATCCATGACATGGCGTCAGCCTTGGATAACTACATATATATACATCTGTTCTGGATTGTTTGACAATGATTCCTCCTCAATTGTAACTCCATATTCATCTAATAAAACTAAATAAATAAATAATAAATAAATAAATGAATAAATAAAATAACAATAATGGTAATAGAAAGGAAACCAGTAGAGCAAAGCAAAGAGATCCGGGAGGAGGAGAGGGAAAGGGGAAGTGCTGGGGAGTGAGATTGAATAAAATAATGTATGACTACAGTATAATGAACCGCATTGCTATGCATGATTATAAAACACCAATAAAAAGACTAAAATTTTAAAAATTAAAAAAAGAATCTTTAAAAATTTTTTTTGTTTCCTGTTTTTGGCATGCATTTGTGTGCCATCTGGTGAAATTATTTGGTTCATGAACAAATAAACATACTAGCTGCTTTTTCTTTTTTCTTTTGTCTTTGTTGGGGTTTTTTTTTTTCAGTAGTTTTTTTCCATTTTTTTCTTTTTTTCCTTCTCTCTTTTTACCTTTTGTTTCTTCTTTCTATGATCCCTTCATTCCTAAGCATTTTCTTCAATGTAAACGTTTATTCTTATCCTGCTTGCTGAGGGCAGGTATTTTGATCAGTTCATTTAGTATTTGAATCATATTGTGCCCCAGTTGCAAAATTTTCCTGTATTTGCTTCTACCCTTTCTTATGCTATCACCTTAAATCTATTAATATTTCTTTAACCCTTCCTTTACTTTGCTACTTCTGTCTCTTCTTCCTCTAGATTTTTTTCCAGCAAATCCTTAACTTTCTTTACTTTCTCTCTGTTCATGCTTGGATATTACAACTTCCTCTCTAACTTCCACCTACATTCCCTTCTCTTGAAGGCTTTTGATTAGTTTATACCATTTGATCCCCCATCATTAATGCTGTATAACTATTACCACTATGAATGCCAAACTCAATAACTATTTTATGCTTTGAAGCATGACATGTGCAATGATTAAATACAATTGTCACCAAAAGTAATGACTAATACCACCATTTGTTTCATAGGTGGAATTTAATATTCTAATACATATGGTTGTTACGAAATAACCAGTTTAGTACAGTTTATTGTATGCATTAGTTTTTCATATTGATGACCTCCCATTACCTCATGAGGAGCTGGAAATCTTAAGGGATACTAAAAATTCACAGGTTAGGAATTTGACTTCTGAACTGAGCTTTCCTGACAACACAACAACCCAAGTAAGGGATGAGACAAAGCTCTCAATCCAATAACAAAGCCCCAAAGAGAAACAACCAGATAGTGATCCCAAGCCAATAATTCATTTCAGTTAAAGGAACGAGAAGAACCCTGTGCAGATCCCACCACATACCCATGCATGCCCTGGACTCTAGTCCCATACCAGACACCCCCAAGGACCCCACATCCAGAACCTCCCAGCTGTCATGCACACCTGCCAAGTACAGATATATTGGGTCCATCCCACCATCAAGGATCCCAGATCCCAGCACAGCACATAGGTTGGTCCATTCTGGCCAGCACCACAACTCGGGGACTCTAGCACCCAGCAATGTACCCCTACCATTTAGCGATAACAAAGTACCAGAGTTAACAAAGCCCAGGTTACCAGCAAACCCACCAGGTACCAAGTCTGAGTCCCATAACCTAACCAAAAGGTGTAACTAGACAAGGCTCCAGGCAGAAATAGCTTTCTGTAAGAACATGTTCATCAGAGAGGAGGTGTCATAAATGTAAGGAAGAAGAACCCAGGGACTTGTCTTGCTACCACACAGGGAAACCCAATTCAAAGATCAAGAAGAAGTTTTTCAAAGATGAAGACTTAAACTAGAAGAACTTTACCTCAAACCCACAACTCTCCTAGCAAGGAGCCCATAGTCAAGGAGTGGGATGAAAATTAAGAACAAATTATCAATGTTCTGATAACTAAAAGGAACAATGAACTAAAAGATTTGTTGAAGGGACTAAGTGAGAAAACTCAAGAGATAAAAAATTCTATTATCAAAGAAATAGACTTATTCAATAAGGAACTAACAGAGCAAAAATTTGCAGTCAATGACAGAAGAGGAACCAGGGAAGAATTTAATAATAAACCTACTTCTATGGAAAATAGAACCTCAGTTCTTGAAGAAAGAACCTCTGACAATGAGGACAGGCTGAGTAAGCTTGAGCACATGGATGACAAGAAAGAAAGAAACAAAGAAAGAAAGAAAGACTGACAGAACACAAACATTTTCATCAGGCATTTTCAAAATGCCTGAGATGAAATTAGGAGAAACAATCTAGCAGTAATTGGGATACAGAAAGAAATCAAAACACAAACAAATGGTATAAGGAACATTCTCAAGGAAATAGTTAAAGAAAAATTTTTCCATATAAAAATAGAAAGATATGTTCATCCAGGAAGCTTATAGGACACCCAATAGGCCTAATAAAAAGAGAAACTCACCAAGACACATCATATTCAAAATGTAAAATCAAGGAAAGACTATTACAATCTACAAAGGAGAAATTCCAAGTTGCATTCGGAGGCAAACCAATAAGAATCACTTCTGACTTTTCTGCTCAGACTCTGGAAGCAGTGTTACAAAAAAATCCTCAAAGATAAACTCCAGATAGAAGAACAAGCAAACACTACTCAAACCCCACAAACAGGAAATTCAATAAAGGTAACTGTTATCAATACCCAAATAAGATAGCACAGAACTTACTAATAAAACACAATGACTATGAACCACAACCACACAACTATTTTAACACTGAATGTGAATGGTCTCAATGCACCACACAAAAGACACAGATTAGCAGATTGCATAAAAAAACAAAATCCAACAATATGTTGCTTACAAGAGACTCACCTTACAGCCAATGAGATCCACAGATTGAGGGTGAAATGAGGGAAAAACATCTACCAGGTGTATGGCCCAAGAAAAAAAAAGTGGTATTGCAATACTTATATCTGACAAAATAGTTTTCCAGCATAAACTAATCAGAAGAGATAAAGAAGGCCACTACATATTAGTAAAGGGAACAATACAACAGTAAGATATAACCATAGTAAATATATACTCTCCTAACAACAATGCTCCCAACTATGTGAATACATTACTCCTTGATATAAAGGCACTTGTGGACCTCAACATGATGATACTGGGTGACTTCAACAACTGACAGATTGTCAAAGCAAAAAACAAACAAACAAACAAAAAAACCCAAAAAACAAAAAACACCCAGCCTAAATAACTCCATAAATCAAATAGACTAAACTGACATCTTTAGAATATTCCACACCAAATCTACTGAATACACCTTCTTAGCAGCACATGAATTCTTCTCCAAAATAGATCAGATTCTAGTTCACAAAGGAATTCTCAGCAAATATAAAAAAGTAGACATTTTTCCATGTATCCTATCAGACCATGACACCATGACCTTAGCATTTCATAGAAAAAATTATAACAGAAAGCACACATACATGGATATTGAATAATATCCTATTATATGAAGAATGGATCCAAGAAGACATGAGAGAAGAAATCAAGAAATTCTTGGAAAAGAATGAGAATGAAAGCAACAAATTGAAACTTCTGGCATACTATAGTAGCATTCCTAAGGGGAAAATTTGTAGCACTGAGTGCCCACATCAAAAATGAGGAGAGATCCCAATGAAATAAGCTTATGCTCCACCTTAAATTCCTACAAAAGGAAGAACAATCTAAACCAAAAGTCAGAAGAAGACAGGAAATAATCAAGATCAGAGCTGAAATCAATGAAATTGAGAACAACAACTACAAAAAAAATTAAAAAGAATTGATGAAACGAAGAGCTAGTACTTCAAAAAAAATAAATAAAATTGACAGACCCCCTAGCCAACCTCACTAAAAAGAGGGAAATGAAGCAAATCAATAAATCACTAATGAAAAGGGTGTGATCAGCACTGACCCCATGGAAATCCAACAAATTATAAGAATATATTTTGAATAGCTATAATTCTCTAAATTAGATAATCTGGAAGACATGGATGAACTTCTGGACACATACCACATCCCAAAATTGGCACAAGATGATATTGAAATCCTAACAGCCCAATAACAGGCACTGAAATTCATACAGCAATACAAAGCCTACCAAAGAAGAAGATCTCAACCTGATGTATTCCACACTGAGTTTTACCATACCTACAAGGATGAGCTAATACCTCTCCTTATGAAGCTATTCCAAGAAATTGAAAAGGAAGGGATTCTCCCAAACACTTTTTATGAGGCAACCATATATCTGATACAAAAACTCAATAAAGACATATTAAGACCAATATCCCTGATGAACATCAATACAAAAATCCTTTACAAGATTCTAGTGAACAGTATTGAAAAACATAGCAAGAAGTTAATTCACCATGATTATGTGAGATTCATTCCAGGTATTCAAGGCTGGTTCAACATACACAAATCAATAAATGTGATTCATCACTTAAGCAGAATTAAGGACAAAAATCAGGCGATCATCTCAATTGATCCAGAAAATGCCGGTAAAATTCAGCATCCATTTTTGTTCAGAACTATACAAAAGATAGGGATCAATAGAACTTAACTATGTAAAGGTCACATATGACAAATCCTCAGCTAGTATAACAGTAAACAGAGAAAAGCTGAAAACATTTCCACTAAACTTGGGAATGAGACAAGGCTGTCCACTCACACCATTTTTATTCAACATATTTCTTGAGACCCTAGCTGGAGCATTCAGGCAAGAAAAGGAAATCAAAAGGATAAGAATAGAAATAGAGGAAGTAAAACTATCGTTGTTGGATGATGATATGATCCTATATCTGGAAGATCCAAACAACTCCACTAGAAAACTGCTTCAGCTTATAAACTGATTTAGCAAAACGGCAAGCTACAATACCCATAAATCAATAGCTCTCCTATACACTAACAATAATAGGGCAGAAGAAGAAATCAGGAAATCTGTCCCATTCACAATATCCTCAAAAAGAAAAAAAAATACTTGGGAATTAATCTAATAAAGGAAATAAAAGACTTCTATGACCAAAAGTAACAGACATTGAAGAGAGAAATCGAAGATCTGAGAAGATGGAAAGATGTTCCATGCTTGTGGTTATGCAAAATTAATGTAATTAAAATGACAATTCTGCCAAAATCACTATATAGATTCAATGTAATCCCCATCAAGACACCAATATCATTCTGTTTTTTAATATCATTCTTTACAGATATATAAAAAGCCATTTTCAAATTCCTTTGGAACAAGAAACCTAGAATAGCTAAAACATTCCTAAGTATGAATCACTAAACAGGTGGATTCACAATACCAGATCTAAAACTATACTGTAGAACCATAGTAACAAAAACAGCATGGTACTGGTATCAAATGAGGAATGAAGACCAATGGAATAGAATAGAAGGCTCTGAAACAAACCCACAAATCTTTAAACATCTGATCTTTGACAAAGGGTGTCAAAACATATGGAGAAATGACAGCCTACTCTACAAATGGTGCTGGACAAACTGGACAGCCACTTTCAGAAAGTTGAAATTAGATTCTTATCTCTCACATTGCACAAAAATCAAATCAAACTGGATCAAGGAAGCAGGAATTAAATCAATTACAATACAACTGCTAGAAGTAAAGTTAGGACCAACACTCCAGCATTGTGGAGTAGGCAAAGACTTTTTCAATAAGACTCCTAAAGTGAAAGAATTAAAGCTAAAAATCAATGAATGGGATGTCATTAAGCAAAAAAACTTTGAACAACCAATGAAATGGTCAAAATTGTCAAGAGACAGCCTATTGAATAGGAAATAATCATGGCTGGTGATTCTTCCAACAGGGGATTAATATCCATAATTTACAAAGTACTCAAAAAACTTAATATCAAAAACACAAACAATCCAATCAATAAATGGGCTGAAAAGCTAAATAAAATTTTCTCAACAGAGGAAATTAATTTAGCCAACAAATACATGAGAAAGTGTTCTAAATCACTAGTAATCAGAGAAATGCAAATCAAAACTACATTAAGATTTCACCTCACTCCAGCCAGATTGGCATAGATGAAGAACATAAATGATAACAGATGCTAGAGGGTTTTCAGGGAGATTGGAGCACTAACACACTGTTGGTAGAACAACAGATTGTTACATCCACTCTTGAAAGCAGTGTGGAGAATCCTCAAACAATTAGAGATGGATCCACCATACAGCCCAGCAATCCCTTTTCTGGGTATTTTCCCAGAGGAGTTAGAATCAGCACATTACAGTGACACAGCAAAATCTATTTTCATAGAAGCTCAATTTACAATAGGTAAATTATGGAATCAACCCAGATGCTACTCGCTGGATGAGTGGATTAAAAAAACTGTGGGACATATACATAATGGAATTCTATTCAGCAATTAGAAACAAAACTATTATGGTCTTTGAAAGTAAACAGATGACAAATGGAAGAAATCATGCTGAGGAAAGTTAACCAAACCTAGAGAGTCAAGGGTTGAATATTTTCACTCACTTGTGGAGGCTGGAGATAAACTCAGGCCTGTGTGAAAGATAGTCAACCTCATGTTTTAGACCCAGCAAAGGCATGGCAACAGATAATCTAGGGCAACCATAAATATGTAGTTGGGGGAGAGGGGAGAGGATCGATAGGGGAGAGAAAAGGAAGGGAGAATAGGGAGCTATCTAGGGAGACAATCAACAATGTAGCATACTCTTTACCCCTCTGAGTATCCAAATAATACTTATGTAATCATTTAGTTCTGGAAAATTCACAACCTAGGCATTTGTATAGTTTGTAGGAGCGATATATAGAGTATTCAGTGAACTGAGATATGATGATGTGGGGGTAATTCTGCTTTAAGATTGTATGCATACCATACAGTTGCTTTTGTGATTGTATAATATCTCAACTCCTTAATAATTTTTTTTAAAAAATGAAGAAGTGCACCTTTAGTTTTCCTTGACAGAGGAGCTTTTTTTTAACCCTCCTATTCTATGACATTTTCTTCATGGTCCCTAACCTATCAGTTTATAATAGGTTGAATCTTGTAGGAGCATGAAGCACAGAGATTTTACTTTAGTCTCTTTGACAAAACCTGGATTACCCAATAGTCTGGCCAACTGTGGTAATAATAGGTCTTAAAATTTATATGTGTCTCTTTTCTTATTTTTATAAATGATGATTTATTCCATTTAGCAGTTGATTCTCTGAGTCCTTGCCCCTGCTGACCATTTCAAATGATATAAAAACAAAGAAAAATAAAATCATTAGTCTGTGATGGAAATGGCACTCATGTTATTCAACAGAAAAAGGATTAATTTTACAAAAAATAATCCAAATTTTCTATATTCTTATTTACTAAAATGCAGAAGTCTCTGTATGCACTCAAAATCATATCCTATGCATTTAAGTGAATAAACTCAAGGCACTGTTTATGTACAGTATAATGTATGCAGGAGGCCACATAGTACTTTTTTCTCTAAAGATCCCTATAAAAATTTATAACAGTTTTAGAAATCTTCCCCCAAAGCAAACATAGTCTCTAGTTTGGGAACTAATATAAATAAACATATGGTTTTCATAGTAATTAAACATAAATTTTGAGTTCCAAAGTATTGATTGAAAATAACTAAGATGAAAGATCACTAACCTTTTAAAAATGATGTGCACAAATTCTTATGAGTCACAACCACTTGTGTCTGAACTGTCCACTCTTATTCGTTAGTAAAAATACATGCAGAAAGGAAGTAATAAAGGTGGAAGGAGGAGGTCATCAAGTACTAGGACACATATTATGGCAATTAAAATAAGCTAGATCTGTAAGCAAACAGAAATAATAGTCAGGAAGCAGTATTTCAAATCTAGAAAGTTATTTTTTCTAATCTTCTTTGTGATTATAGAAATGTAAAGGGAATCAATTTAGAAATGTTGAATAGGAGGAATAAAACCTGATTTGTTTTTCTTCATTATGAAGAATTTCTGGAGATTTTATTCTTAAAATAATAGTTAATTCTTCCAATTAGACATACACTTTCCTCTATTTTGCAAATTTTATATGGTAGAAATAAATAATTAGACACACATCTCCTACATGAAGCTCATCATATCTAGAATTGCGAAAGGGCACCTAAATTTAAAACAATATTTCCTCCAAGATTGTAAATACAAACTTTTACTAAATATAGAAGCAAACATGAAAATGCAAGTATTGATATTATCAGTATTTGATCCATGTCTGTTATAAGAATTATATAGGAATATATAGTAAAGTATTTAAAATTATACCTGTAAATGCATGAGTGTTTGTTACACTAAAATGAAGAAAGTACATCTATTCATTAATTAAACTGCTGCATACTTAATACCTTTTATATTTCAGGTAATTCTCTAGGTATTAGCTATAAACAGTTGAAAAAAATTTAAATCCATATTTTGATGTTTCATTGATAATATGGATGGTACAACAAAAATACCATTTTAAAAATTGTGAAAATATGCCTCTCATGTCAAATTTTTCATTTTTGGATCATCACAGTTTCATTTCCAATAAGATTATTTAAATAGAAAGAATATTCAAAATATGCTAAATATTTTTTCTGTATCTTACTTTGTGTTACGTGTATTTGGATATATTTTATGCAATTGTAAATATGATATATTTATGCATATTTGTAAAGCTATTAATGATAGCAGTGCTATAGTTTTGATATGAGGTGCCACAAAAAGCTCACTTGTGAGACAATTCACGAATTTTCAGAAGTGAAATGATTAGATTATGGGAGATATAACTGGATTAGTGAGTTTGATCTATTGATACGGATTAACTTAGTAGTTACTGTATGTAGGCAGGGAATTACTGGAAGAGGTAGGGCACTGTGGGTATCCTTTGTGATCAGAGCTCTCTTTGCTAGATGGTCAACGTGTCCTGAGCTGGTTTTATGTACCATGCCATTCAACCATGATGTTTTCCTTTACCTTGAGTCTAGAGCTGTGGAATGGGCTAACCATGAACTGATCCTCTGAAATCATGGGCCAAAATAAACTTTTTCTACTTTAGGTTGACTTGATGAAAAAGCTAACTAAAACTGCGACAAAATTTGCCTAATCTAAAACCATTGCAACCAGGACAATGTCTGATATTTGTAGAATAAATTGTTTTATTTGCTTGTGAAAATTTCATTTAATTTGGTTTTAATTATACTGAATGATTATTTTGGCAATAGTGATACTGATGCAACAAGGAAAGCTTTCTTGTTATCACTATGATATTATCATTACTCTTACTAATACTACTGCAAGTACTACTACTCTTGGCAGCCTCAAACTCAATCTATGCTTCAACCCAACCCAAATTACCTCACATTTAATTCAAATTCAATACCAAATCACATGAGCTCTTCTATTTTATGCCTTGCATCAGCATTCTTACAGACCCATATACTCATCCTAGGTAACTTTAATTTTTGTATTAATTTACTATAGCTACTCTTTGTATAAGACTCTCTCTCCAGTTGGAAAAAGTACTGAAATGGTCCTTTGGTCCTCCAAATGGAAATTCTGATATATCAAATGTTGATATAGTACTAGCATTACAGATAGTTTCTTTATCTCTTGGTTATCTTATATAGTACAATCAAGAGAATCTGGTTTCATGCTGGGAAATGCTGAACAGTTGAATCCCTTAAGGAACCTTTTAGATAGACTTGTGGAAAGGTTGATAACCCTCTCTCCTTGCTATAGTGAGGTTGCCTGTATCCAATAAGTCTAGGTTACATATTCAATCCTGAATCAAAGATTTGATCAGTATGCAAACAATAGGCTTATGTGGCAGAAACTATGCTTTTAAGGATTTAGGCTAGAGTAAAAGATTATAAGGCTGACAATAGACTTAAAAGCATTTAAATGCAAGGATTTATTATTATGTCCAAAAAAGAATACATTATTGAGAATGTTTGCTAATAATGCATTTAGAAGAAATTATTTAAAAGCAGTACCTATATTTGTGTAGTCTAGAAATGTAAACACAGTATAACCTAGAAAATCATCTTATTACCATAATTGTTTTTATGATGCAAATATGAATATTTGAGAGTGGTAGTATACCCTATTTTGCTTTGTATTCTGTAAAAGAGAAAAAAAGCTAATTGTTACAGTTTTAAAAGCTAGGAACAATTTTGATTTTTCTATGCTTATAATATTCTCTGTAGGAAAATATATATTAAAAGCAATATTTTAGCACAAAAAAAAAAATCCCTTTGTGGGACTCAGAACATTTTTAAAAAGTCCAGAACAGAAATTTCAGTGAGATTTTATTTTTTTAAACCTTAAAACATAGCCCTAAGATTATCACTTGGCCAAAAGCCTGTAAAAAACATAAATACCATATGTGCAAGAGAACCAAAATTCCTAAAGTTGCTAAATTGTAGTCTGACATAATGGGTGCAGGGAGCTTCCTCCAAGGAGCTGCCCCCTGGAGGAAGACTTATTATTCAGCGGAATGATGAAAGTGATTGTGTTCTCCCTGATGCCAGTGAAGGATGCTGCCCACACAGAGTGGGAGCTTTGAAGTCTTAGTATTTCAGTCCTTGAGTTCCCATGTGGCAGCTCTGAAAACAAAATGTAGAAAAAAGACAGCTGCACAAGAATCTCCAGGAATAGCCTGAGTCAGTAGCAAACGAACAGTCATTCTGTTGGAAATATTGATTCCGTTTGTAATTTCCCCACTGTTTGTTAAAAACCAGAATGCACTTAGATCCTTCTTCTCTGGACAGCATAATATGACATTGATCTTTTCATGAAAAGTATTTGTTGGGGATATCTGTCCACTTGAGCTTTTACATGGAGCAATTGCTGGTTTGAAAAGCAAAGCTTAATCATGACATATGCATAACTGTATTGAATGGAAATATGGAGGAAGGGAAAGAAGTGTTCAGTTATTTATTCTTACCAAATTTACAGGACCATGTAATGAAAATGCAAATCTGACAGAGATGAGTTGGAAATTGTTAGTTGTAAATCTATCCCTGTTTGATAAAAATAATGTACTCCTATTACTTTGCTGCTTCTAAAAGTTTCACGTTAGGGGCTGGAGCGGTGGCTCGTTGGTTACGGCGCTTGCCTGGCATTAGTGAGTATGCAAGTTCAAACCCCAGCACCACATACACAACCAAGTGTCCGAGGAATGAAAGACACACGAAAAACTAAATAAAAAATTGCTTCTCTCTCTCACTCACTGTCTCCACACTCTTTAAAAAAATAAAAATTAAAAAAAAAGTTTCATGTTAATAGTTAATACAGTTGCTCCTTAGGTTTCCTAATTCATTTGCATTGCTTAAATATGGCATTTATAAAGAAAAAAATTAATTACAGGGATGAAACAAGAGGAAGCAAAAAATGTGTAGAAAATATAGTATGAAGGAATTGACATTTTATTTCATAAATGGAAAAATAATATTTACTGGATGTCTACTATGTGCACAACATGTTTATGGTACAGTGGGTAAAGATTGGGAGTAGACATTTGCATAAAATATTCTTAGGCCTGCAACAAGTTTAAAAACGTATTTATCTAAACGTCAAAAATGTAAAGTAGAGATTTGGAATAGAAAAAATGTATAGGAATTGCAACATGGATATGTGAGATTATAGTTACTATAAGAATTACAAAGGTCAGGGGCTAGAGCAGTAGCTCTGCAGTCACGGCGCTTGCCTCGCATGTGCAAGTACACAAGTTCAAACCCCAGCACCACATACACAACAAAGTGTCAGAGAAATGAAAGTCATACGAAAAACTAAATAAATTTTGCATCTCTCTTTCGCTGTCCTTCTCTCTTAAAAAAAATGACAAAGATCATTAGGACATGCAAGAAGATATCCAGAAAAGATGAAGCAGAAAAGAGAAAAGGTGAGGGAAGGAAGATCCAGTACTGAGAGGAAGTGACATCATGAGAGAAAGGTGGGGGTTTGGGAGAGGCATAGTATTTTAAGCAGGAGGAACATTGTATACAGGAAAATAGAAAAATAAAATAAGTGGAAATGCTTAGGAAAGTTTTCATATACAACAACGGATAGAAAGAATTCAAGAAACATTTGAGAAAATCAATGGTTGGATATTAATGTGACTGTGGTATATAAGATCTTCTTGTGATGGAGAAAGAATAGAATTTATTTTATTTTATTTGTTTATTATTTTTAGAGAGAGAGGGACAGAGAGAGTCTTTCATGAGGCCTTTGTTCCTCCAACACTTTGTTTTGGTGCTAGGTTTCAAACCCATGGTCTTGCACATGCCAGGCAAGCACCATAACTGCTGAGCCACCACTCCAGCCCCAAGAATACAATTTCAAAGTGACACTCTTTCATAGAAATGCTGCTCCTTTGCCCACCAACCCAAAGTAATGTTAATGTCCTATGATTACTTGGACTACCTCCTCTTCTTTCCAGAGAAACTTTGCATAAGTCATCTTTATTTTGGCAAATAAAAAACAAACAAAAAACTCATTGCGGAATTCGGAGAAGATTTTTACTTTTGATGAAATAATGTGGAGATCAAGTTCTTACGCCAAAGAAAGCAGAGCTGCACGAAAAACATTCACAGTTCCTACCTTTTCATTTGTCACATGCATGGCACGTTATTTAGTCCAATCCTTTGGGATTTCCCCTGTTCACCATGATAAGCACAGGAAAGAGGGCATGATATTGAACTTTTTCTGTAAACTTTTCAAATTAGTTCTCAAATAAAGTTTAATTTTTGGCATTTTAAATTTTTAAATATTAAATGAATTGCTATTCTTATATAAATTTATACTCAATACATGTGTATATTTAGTAAGTATTTTTAGAATTAGTAAGTATTTTTAGATTTAGAACTTATAAAAGTTTGAGCTGAGATATTATACATATCTGAAAGCTATGTAGTGAGCATCATTAAAGATTAGGAAAATCCATGCAATTACAGTCTTTTCTGAGATCCATGAATGCCTACCAACTGTGCACCTGATGTTGAAGAGATGTGAATATTTTAAGAAATGTCTTTATTTTTAAATGACATGTGTTTTAAAAACTCTTTAATAAAGGAAATCAAAATTTTTATTTCAAAATGTGTCACTTAAAAATGTAAGAAAAATGAGCCTCTCTGTGCTTTTCTGAACTAATATCCTTATAAAACAATAATAAAAGATCTGTTCTGATGAGGTACATTGACTTTACATATTTGTCAGTAGACAAATATGTAACTACCTGATTGAAAAGAAAACAGATTAAAAAAATACAACTGAGTAAACTTATAAAAGGAGAAGCAAAAATTTTAAAAAAGCCAAAAATTCAGTTTAAAAAATTCTAGGTAGAAATCTTGGTTGTTTTACCATTATTTTTCTTTTCTTTCTTTTTTTTTCAGTGTGTAAGATAAATGAACATAAGATGGGGAAATATGTGCCATAGGTTGACTGTGCACGTATCTGTATGGTTGTTTCAGTCTAGTTTTTCATTGCTAGTCTCCATGGTTCTCTAAATAGCAAAAACTGTAAATAGTAGAATATTGCTGTTGATAAAGAAGGACTAGGTTTTTTACATAGAACACACTTTGCAATCTTATGCTACTCTTCTCTTCATTAGGGCTCTTAACCTAACTCAACCTTCATGGACTATCTATGAGGATTTTATCCATCCAACCCAAGTGTAGACTGCTGGGATTGAGGATGAACTCAGTGTGCTATGGCTGTTGGTGCATTTGAATCAGTCATAATGGTGCTTAAGACTTCCATTCTTCACAGCATGGAAGAAACAGAATTAGAACCTTCAGAATATCTGGAGAAAACCAGTCTTCAGAAGAAATCTTTGTTCCTGGGACAAGGCTGTCTTCCTGTGCTTCCTGTCTTCTGCACACATCGAATGTCTCTGAGCTGTTAGTATCTTCAGAAAAATTCTCGCCACTCAGACACCAGTGAAATGCAGTAGGATGGGTGAGGAATATCTCTTTGGGATTCCTATGCCTTCTCCTAGACCTGGAAAGTGCTTTTGTGTTTAGACTTATATTTAACCACACCTTGAACATACACGAATAGGGTTGATAGGAAGCTTTAAAAAGCTTCCAAATCCAGACCAAAAGGGAAATCTGTTCTTTCCCCAGATCAAGCAAATATCTATCTATTCCTCCCTGGTTAGAATGTTCCATAGACTTGCATGAAGGGAAGTCTCTGCTTAGGTTTCAGATGACGTGGATCCTCTTTCTTCCCTATTGTTCTTCACTAACAAATCCCTATTTGCACCTTTCAGATCCCAAAACCACAATTTTCTTTCCTAGGATCTTTGCATAGGAAAGATTCATGTGATGTAAAGAACAAACATATTTAAGCTATGTGAGTTAAATTCCCTGTCTTATCTTACTTTCTATGTGAATCTGAAAAATTTAACCGTATTTCTTCATCAGTAAAAAAGGCTTAATAAGAGAATGTAGATACATGTAGTTTATTATATAAATTGAGAATAAAAAGCCATGTAAAAAGCCTATTGTATAATAAAAGCTATCAATAAAATTACTTCTTAAATGCTAAAATATGCTCTGTGTTAGTCATCTTTCTGTTCCTGTGACAAAATACCTGATACAAATAATTTAAAGAAGGACAGAAATGTTTTGATTTGGGGTTTCAGTCCAAGGATGCTTTGATTCAATGTGTTTGGGCTGTTCAAAAGCAGCCCATCACAATGGGGAGAATGTGATGGAGCAAATCTGTTAACTCAGAGTGATCAGAAAGCACAGAGAGAGAGAAGGGGCAAGAAGAAAAGCCCTAATATGCCCTACAAGGGCATGTCCCCAGTGACCCAACCTTTTTCCATTTGCTCCCACCTTCTAAAGGTTCTACAACCTCCCAATAGTGACACAGAAATCCTGGTCACCAAGGCTTTAGCATGTGGATCTTTGGGGGACATTAAAAATACAAACTATAGCAGTTCTTAAAAGTAACAACAGCAGCAAAATGTTTAGGCATTTTCACAAAAGGGTAGCCAGATGTAAATCTCAAGTGATCTGTCAGTGTTTACCCTATTATTATTGATAACTGACTTAAAAAAAAAGGAAAACAAAAAACAAAAAAGGCCATACACTGTAGCACATGCACGTAGTCACAGAGGCTTGAGACAGAAGGATGGCAAATTCAAGGCCAACTAGAGCAATTTAGTGAGGCCCTAAGAAATTTAACGAGTCCCTGTCCCAAAGTAAAAACTAAAAAGGGCTGGGGTGTTGCTCAGTGGTTAAGTGAACCTGTGTTCAATCCATGGTACCAAAACAAAAAGTAAAGACACCTCCTCTGAAATTTGGGAATCAGCGCAACCACAACCACTTGAAACCTGGGGAAAATGGAACTACTGTTTCTATACAGAAAATTTTATAGCACACGTACTGTTTGTCAGTTACTGTGCTACTATGTCAGGAGAATACCATAGAGCCAAAGTGTTGATGGTTGTAACTTCCATGGAAATTACTATGCAGGAGAAAAGGTAAGTGATAAAGCAAATATTCAAATATATAATTGATAATTTTGACTTACTATGATGCTACATAGCAGAAGTGTATAACATCATGAAGGTATATGCCATGGAAATCTACCCTGAACAGGGCATTAAAAAGACTTGCTGAGGAAAATGTCCTTTGGAGCAAGTAGCATAACCATTATCTCAAGTTTGGAATCAGAGACAGACTGGTCAGATTAAAAAATAATAGTTATGTTCACAAATTATCTTAGTGATATAAGGAGTTATTTCATTTTGCTGATATTCAGGTCTCATTTTAATCAAATAAGAATAATAATAGCCTGTAGGGTTGTTATGAGCATTTACAAAAAATCCTAGCATTGTCACTTAGCACTACAAACATATTACTACTATTGATAATTTTTTCTCTCTAAATTGTAGATTTGTAGGTTGGCAGAGGTTCACTAACAAATACAGGACTTAAGATGGTAGAAAGGAATGCTCAAGAAGAAAATAAAGCCCAAGGGTCTGTAGAGCAAGGGAAGTTTTACAAGTAAAGAGATTAAAAAGGAGAGAACATAGAATCCCAAAACTGTATTAAGGGTTCTAGGATTAAATACGCTTCAGAAGATGATGGATAGGGGCCAGACTAGAGGAGGAGAGATCACTAACAGGGCTGTTAAAATGATCCAGATGAGGAATAATGTACTTTATGAAGCCATGGTAGAAACAGACATGTAACTAATGCATTTATTTTAGTTTCACAATAACTAAATGTGGGAAATGAAATATGTACTCAAATGGTAAATATTACAGCCTAGATCACAAATACTTCCCTCATCCAGTCTTTATTCTCATTTCTAAGTAACAGATGATATTAAAAGTAATTAAAAGACTTTGAGAAAAAAAACAAAACAAAACATACAAAATGGAAGAATGCTGGGTTCCTAAATGACTCTATTATGCAAACTCTTGCTTTATTTTTCTGTTGAAGCTAATTAGTATATGAGACCAAAAAGAATAAGAAAGGGTGGCAGCCTCAAAATCCTAATGTAGGAGAATTACACACTGAAATTTATCCATTCTCCTGGCATCTACATACCCTTTACATTATATTTACCTTGCAAACAACATAAAATTTCTACTTTGTATTCTCCTAGTGTCTGTTTAATTTCCTCTCTTCCGGGAAAGTTTCACCACCATTCTCTATTCAATATCACAAGGCAGTTGTAAGTGAGTTTCTGGTGCCTTCCTAACTATAAGTAGTTTATATGAAATGTTATTGAAAGCTTTGGGGTAACAGACATGGTCTGCACTATACCAAGCCATAGCCATGAGAAAACCTCCATGTTGTTTACCTCCTGTCATAGTTTACATCTTAAATGTCCTCCAAAGCCTACAAGTTAAATGCTAATTATTCTTGAGCCATCATATAGCATTCCCTTCACGTTTAGAAATGTATTAGCTTATTTTTGTTTTTATTTTTTTGGAGAGGGATAGTGAGAGACAGCCAGAATCAATTTTATTTAGTTTTTCATGTGACTTTTGTTGCTCAGACACTTTGCTGTGTATGTGGTGCTGGGGTTGGCATACTCATGGGTGCCAGGCAAGCACCATAACCACTGAGCCACTGCTCCAGCCCCAGAAATGTACCAGTTTAAATAGTGAATTATATGATTATGTTTCCTATGCAACTACTTTCAATATTGCCTTCTGTGTTTGTCTTTCACTTTGTGCTTATAAAAAATTTCTTCTTGGCTGACCTGATGCCTTGCTTCCTTGTTTTATTTCCCAACATTTATCAGTTTGACTTCTTATATCAAAAGGCAGCCAATATGTTTTTCTTAACGTCTGGGTTCTGTCATTTCATCTCCCGAATACATAGAATGTGACAGTGTCCTTTCTTCTTCCCTACTAAAACAATTCTTGGAGGCAAAGTCTAGGTCTTGTGCCCCCTTCTTTTGTTTGCTGCTGAACTCATTCATTTCATTATTACTATTACTATTATTTGTTGTTGTACTTTCAGTATCACACAGAACTGACCACAACATCAAGTATCTTATTTTCTGTGTTTTTTGTAAACTCTTTCTGATATGGTTCTGTCTCTCAAAACTTTTCTGCTCTCACTCATTACAGATTGACTACTTCTGTAACCCCAAAATTCATATGTTGAATTCCTAACCCTCTATGAATCAGAATTTAGGGGTGGTGCCTTTAAGAGGTGATTAGGTCTTGAGGATGAAGCCCTTAAGAATGGGATCAGTGCCCCATAAAGGCCCCATGTCCACTTCTACCTGGCAAGGACAAAGTGAGAAGATGGAGCTATCTGTGACATAGGATACAGGCTCTCACCAGATGTGGCACCTTTTTGTTGGACTTCCCAGCCTGCAAAACAGCTATAATAAATTTCTGTTATTTTATAAACCACACAGTCTATGATATTTTGTCACTCATCCCCAAACAGACTAAGATACCACTTCTCCCCATACTGTCTGGTTTAAGTTTACATTCTCGCTTCCTTCTCCTGAACTTTGTAGGAAAGTAAGAAAATGCAAAAACTATATAAATGAAGAAATGACACAGTCAGTAAACAGCAATAAAAGACAGCCTTGTCATCTACCACAATGACAGAAGAAGCATATGAAATCCAGTCTTAACAAAGCATCCCCCGCATGTGGCTAGAAATGCACCACCCCTGGCAAATTGACTTAGCCTTCCAGTTAAATATCCTTTCAGGCCACATGTTTTCCCTTTTTCTCAAAGCAAACCCTAAAATACTTTTTATAGCAAAAATAGCAATTCCTGATGGTATAATTATTTTATTCTGGGAAATTGAGAGCACCATTACAGTGTTCTCGTTTCCTATAAGCTTAACAGGATTTATGTTGTTTTGTTTTCTTTTTCCTTTCCTTACGTGCATAGATGTTACTAGCACAGTTAGGAGAAGGAATTGGCTAGATGGAAATGTCCCAATAAATAAAATAAAATGAAACATTTGTAATACCTAGAATAATAGACATTTGTTATAATGAAAGACATTCATTATAACACTGCGATATGCAGTGTTCCTACACATTGGGTTTCATGATTAGGTTTAGAGATTGGGTAACCAACAAGTCCAAGTTGGTAGATGGAGCACTTATTGCCAAAACTTCCTTAAGATGCTCTTGTCAGCTGACTGGGTAGCCGATGCAGGGTGCAAGTCTAGCTGAAGACCGGCTGCCTGTGTCCCTGATCACTGCACACCTCTACTATTTCTTCTCTTAACATCCCTTGCTGCTTTCTACTTCTGTTTTCTTGTCCAAAGGAACTAGAAATTTTCTAACCCTTACCAAAATATGCAACCTAGTATCAGGTTTTTAAGGAATTAAATAATACCTACGAGGTCCTTATAATTACACAGGCATACAATACTCAGAAATAAAGGGGATAAGAATGTCATGTTATTCCCATTAATTCAAGCAATGTTCATTTTTTTCAGCATATCAGAAAAAAATAATTAATTATTTTGTTAACGTATTTACAAAATAATTGGGTTTGCTATGTCAGCACAGAAACAGATTTTTTTTTGCCTGATTTGAACTGCATATAAATTTAAATAGGAAAATCACATAACATCAGAATTTTAATTTATTTTTTTCTATGTAAAATAAGATCAGTAGTTCTGGAAGGTACCTTCTCATTCAGCTTTAGTGGGAGGTAAATTTAACTTTAAACTACATAATCATTTATGGTTTTGTTTATTTGAAACAGATTTTGTCTATTCTAATCAAAGGAAATTGGGAAAATCAGTATTTTAGAACTCAGACATGTAAATTTGAGACATAAAGATTTTTACCTTCATAGTAAATAAAATATTGATTTTTAGTTTACTTAAACATATACAAGCCTTAAAACTTGTTATAGACTAAAAATTATTTGACCTAAAAATGCAATGCAACTATAATAAAAGATTTTTTCAGCTGTTTTACATGCTGCTGGTTTTCAGAGAGAAGGATAATTACAGGAGAGCAGAAACTTTCCTAATATCCAATCATATATTCCAGACTTATCTTTTCATTATTTGGATTAGCATCATTCAATTAAATCCCAAGGAATACAAAATTCATAGTCCCTTCTTTTGTTTAATTATGTTTAACATATGTATAGCTCTACTAATAGAGTTTAAAAAATCAGTTGCCAAGTCAGTTTTATAGAGACTTTAAAATGGGCAAATAACAAGGTTGAAAAAATGAGAGATAGAAAAATGAATTTCTTGACAGAAGAGGTTGTTAAATATGTGAACAAGTTCCTAAAGGAGTTTGTAGAACCAGAAGACTTTAGAAAAATGAAAACCTCTCCTATTTCTACTACAGGTGACGATTTGGGTGAGATTATGACTAAAGGCAAAATAATAGGCCTGATGAATACAAATGGAATTTTCTAGCCCTATGGGTTAAGGATTTATTTTGTAGGAGATGATAAAATCAGATTTAAAAGTCATACCTCATTATAAAATCCAACTGGAGAAGTAATTTGATTTTGAGATATTTTTGAACAAGAAAATTGAGAGGAAATTATTGTCTACTTCATGTTAATGCAGTCAGTCTATACTGTATACGGAACGAAAGAATTTAACATTCCAATACCATTTGAGAAATATCGTGGAGGAACTTTCAAGTGCAGTATGTAGCCGGGAGAAAAATGCAGGAAGTGGCAACAGAATTTCTATTACAGAGAAAATCAATTGGATTCAGTAAAACATATCTATGGTCCTTTTTTTTTTAATGAAAGGTGATCTAATGACTGTTTAGCTTTTTTTTTTAAGAGAGAAGGACAGTGAGAGAGAGAGAGATAGAAATAATTAATTTTTATTGATTTTTTTTCACATGGCTTTCATTGCTCTGACACTTAGTTGTGTACATGGTTCTGGGGTTTCAATCCATGTACTCGAGTATGCCAGACAAGCGCCGTAAACACCAAGCCACCACTCCAGCCCCTCGATGGTCCATTTTTGTTGTGCAAAGCTAACCTTAACTTAAATTATATTCCTGATGGGAAGGTATATGGATTGCAAGGAACAAATTTGTGGAGATGGACTTCCTATGAGCAGCAAAGGGGTAGAGGCACCTGAGTAGAAAAAACGAGCCCAGAATTTTAGATAGTTCCAGAAGCAGGCCATGTGTGAATTCTACCTGGGTCCTGGGTCCAGTCTTCCCTGCCCTTCCTTGAAATGTTTTAAGGCTCCTCCACTGTCTGAAACTTGCTATGGCCTATGGCTCTTTTCAGTGTAGCATGGTGATTTCTGATACTCTCACAATGCTTACCTGTGTCAACCAGGTTGCCTGAGGAGCTCAAGGCTGACCCTTACAAGGTCATGTGATACCCTCTGGACAGCTGGGTTCAAGGAGGGTTGCCCAGGGAGCTAATCTGTTCCTACCACTCACTGCTTTGTCTTTTCAAAAACCACAGGAGACCAGACCACTATAATAGCACTGACTGCTCATTTAGGAGAGTGACTCATAAAGAGCAGGGCTTTGGGCCACTGTCATTGAATTTAAGCTTAGACTTCAGCCACAAGCGGGGAATGTTCATTGTGTTTTCTGTGGCAGTGTCTCCTTCCTATCACATCAGAGAGTTACAGTGGTGCAAGATGACATATCTTACCCTATGGGTTACTGTCTGATGGAATCCAGGCCATGACCACTCCAGGACCCTGGTTACATATCCACCAGTCTACCCAAGGTGGATGCACATATCTCCCCTGTTACTTAGACAACTGCTTACTTCTAAGGGGCTATAACACATGATAGATGTGGATAAATGTCAAACAATCATCTCCTACACTGTCCTCCCCATAGATAGTAGCATATGGATGACAGGTATGCATTAAATTTTGAAAGTTATTAAGTCATAGAAATATAGTAACTATGGTGTAAGGAGTTCAAGAGAAAAGGCATAAATGGAAAAGTTGATTGTTATATTTACAATGATAAAATTCAATCTGGCATATTCAACATGACCAAATAATGAACCAATTCAGTTTTCTATACAATCTTGGTGAGACTTCTATTCACAGCCACTATTAGGAAAGCAGAATGGCAGAGTAGTCATTAGAGGACATAAGAGATAATGCAGAATCATGCATGATGATGAGACAAAATGTTAAATAAATGTCTTAAGGGAGCTGGAAAGGCAAAGAAAATATTTATTGTTTCAATACAAATCACTTCCAAAGAGTCACAGGAGTGAGATCAGTGGCAGTTGCCTCATTTTGTCATTATCTTTTTCTCATGATGGTGGAGATAATGTTAGGCAGAATTCTAAGATGAAATGCAATGTCTCTTGCTGTTGAATTATTCTCTCCTCTTTGTGCGGAGTGGGGAGCTTGAGACCATAAGGAATCTTAATTCTTGTGATTCTGTTGCATTAGAGTAGAGCAAAAGGGAGGCTGACCCAAGGAGCTGGACATACGCATATGAGCCCATTAAAAGATGAAGCTCTTCTCTTGGTGGTTGCTGAAGAGAAGGCAGAGAGAATATGCTTTGGCTGCACACACTTGGTGACCTATCTGTGGAAACCTGGCAATGAACCCCAGAGGGCCTTGGAAGCTGACTGCACTCTGCTGCCAGCAACTTTCAGGAACAGAGAGTCTCAGTTCAGCAACAGCAAGGAAATCAACTTCACCATCATTGATGAGCTTAGAAAAGAACCAGAACCCAAAAAGACAACTACAGCCAGAGCTTCAGTGGAGTATCCACTTGCACTGTGTCTGGACTTTTGACCTTTAGCAATGGAGAGACAAATTTGTTTTGCTTAGGTAGTAAGTTTGTTTTAGGTAGTAAGTTTATAGCAATTTAATGTGAGGCATTAGAAAATTGATATAGCCAGGAACAGTGCAATGACTGTAAAGTACATGAGATGAGATACAATAAAATATGTGGACCCACAGAGAGAGAAGCTGTGCCTGGACATTATAACAAATCATTGGTGCACTCTTGGCACAAGAAACAAATACCTGTGGATCTCATCTCTGCTTATCAGTATAAATGCTCATTAATAAATTGCTACCCTTCACGTGGGCCATAACATTCCAACACTTTCAAAATATCAAATTTTTCATGTAGACATTGACCTTCCCAAAAGCATTATCCTAAAATCTTGTACATTCCAACCGCATAATAATGCTGTGACTCTGTATTTATTGTTCTAAGGATAACTCTATTAACATCATTTAAATTTGAGATTTCTGTTACTCGTAGTTCAAAAGGATACATGATAAGTGACAAATCAATATTATTTAAATTATAGGATTATGTATTGGTCACATTTCCGTTTGGCTTGTATAGATATGCAACCCATGATCTTCTGCACTTTTTCCCCAATTTCTTCTTTTTTATGTAGATCAGTACACAGTGACTTTACCATTTATGTCCTCACATTATTAACACAGCAACACACCACCAGAACCATGGAGATATGTAATCATTAAGTTATTTGTGATGTCAATTAAGCCCAAGCAGGGATTTTTAAAAATTTATGTATTATATGAGATAATTGAAAGAAAAATCAACATATATAGCCAAAGCATGGCATCTTTATTTCTTAAAATAACCAAATAGTATTTTTGAATCAATGCCACGTAATTCAAATGGAATTTTTTTCAAAATTCTAAGGACAAAGAGACCTAATAGAGTTAAGCCATCACAATCGAAGACGTATATGTGACAGAAATGGTCAATTCTTGAAATATTCCTGTTCAGTTGTACCTCTAAAATACTAAATATTTAGCACATTTTTAGTTGTAATTGATTATGAAATTTCCACCTTTTAAAATGTGCATGTTATTTTACACAACTAGTTGTATGTTTTTAATATTTCATATTCATATTTATATCTATAATTCTATGCTTTCTAAATATATGAAAAATATACTGGAACTCTTCAAATGGTAGAATTTTCAACAGGCTAAAGGATATGGTTCTTAAATTTTTAATTTTCATAAATGAGAATTTTAGTAAGTGATATAGTTCTCAAAGATAATCATTTTTTAAATTCTGATTTTGAAATAATCTCTCCATAATGTAAATCTCTTTCAAAGAAATTTATTCTTCACTTGATGCTACAGTTTTATTTATATGATAACAAAAACTTTTTTTGTTAAAGACAGAGAGGGACAGTGAAAGAGAGAGAAAGGGAGAATCAATTTTATTTGGTTTTTCATGTGGCCTTTGTTGCTCCAACACTTGGTTGTGTATATGGTGCTGCGGTTTGAACCCGCATCCCTGCATATGCCAGGCAAACTCCATAACCTCTGAGCCACCGCTCCAGTCCCCAAAACATTTTTAAATAAAATTTCTATTTATCCTGTATCCAACTGCCCTTTTACCATTGCACACCAAGTAAGAAGATATGGAAAAAATTAATAAAAAATGTGTTACTCATTTTTACATTTGACATATATTAAAATAATTTATCACAGGGCTGAAGAGGTGGCTCAGTGGTTACAGTGCTTGCCCAGAATACACAAGTTGGTGAGTTCAAACTCCAGCACCACATACGCAATGAAGTTTCTGAGCACTGAAAGCCACATGAAAAAATAAATAACATTGATTGTCTCTCTTTCTCATTGTACCTCTCTCTTAAAAAATTAGATAAAATAAAGTAATTCATCACAGATAGACTTAAATTTTAGGCTCAAAGCTATAGATGCTTTCATAATCAAGTGACCACCCATATTTTGTTCAATTTACGTTTCAAATGATTAATATTTGTTCATCAATGGTTTATTAGTTAATATATTTATTATGTTTATCACCTCTTCAGTAAAATATATGGTGGTTTATATGGTTTTTAATTATTGAAGAACTCATAATTCTAAAATATATTGTGTTAGTCATCTTCCTCTTACTAGTTATAGTATCAAATTACCTGATAAAATTAACTTTAAATGAGAAAAAATGTATTACAACTTGGCTTACGGTTTTAGAAGTACTACTTAATGATTGATTGATTAATCCTGTTCCTACTGATCTGTAAAGGGCCAGGACATCATGGCAGGTACACATGACCAAATAAAACCACTCACATCATAGGCTAAGTGGAACTTAAAAATTGATTGCAAATCATAATTGTATGAGCTTTGTTATGTCATTGTCAAAATTCTGGACCAGACTGACTCAAGGATATATAGAGATATGATCATTTCTTTGCCTATGTATATATAGAGGCATATATATATATGTGCAATATATATATATATGGAGGCATATATATATGCAAAAAATATATATATGCCAATATATATACATAAAAAATAAAATACATATACAAAATACATGTTTTGTGTATATATAGATTTTGAACATATTATATATATACAATATAACATCACTCTTTTAATAAATTAAACTGCATTGACACATGAAATATAATGGCTTTTATAAATAAAGACTTACAGTAATGGATATAAGTTCAAAGCCAGCCTCAACAATTTAGCAAGGCCATACGCAATTTAGTAAGACACTGTCTCAAAATAAAATATATATATAAAAAAGGGATAGCAATGTATCTCAGTGCTTAAATATTCCTGGGTTCAATTCCTGGTACCAAAAATAAATAAATAAATAATGTTGCCAAATTATAATAAGTAAGTAAATAACCTGGTAAAAATGAGCAAATGAATGAGTAAATGAACCAAGACTCAAAAGAGTTTTCTAATTCCTACTTCAAATTTGTTTGAAATATTGCAATCTGAAAGAATCCATCTCCACATGACATTGTTCTATCTAATTCTCAATATAAAGTAACACAGAATTTCGCTTTTAGTAATTCTACATGAATTTCATGTTCCTTTAAAATTGTGGGAAACTCTCATGATCCCTATTTTCAATCATACTATAGCTAATTATTGTGAGCTGTATCTTAGCCATTTATTTATCAGAAAATGTCACTTCCTCATGTAATTTTAGATTTTGCATCAATGACTGATCTTGCCCTTTTCCCAACCATAAGTCATACTTTATGCTGAGTGCGGTAAGTGGAGGAAAAGGCTAATAGGATCATTGAGACTCTGTGATGATAGCAAAGATGCATTTGTAGCTAATATGTGCCAGCAGTCTTTTCATCTTTCAATTATTCCACTTATAAGTTGCTTTTAATGACAAAGAACAATACTCTTGCTTTCTTCTTAAACAGAACATAGGTCTTCTAAATACATGTACCATTTTTTGGAATAATCTACAGCTAGTGGATTCTCTCCAAAGCAAGATTTGTGTGTTCTCTTGATCAATCAACTTTCATCTTCCTGGATTATAAGAGTAATGGCTTTAAAGATGCTTCAATAAGATCCTTATTTTAAATAAACTGCATGTCCCACTGAAATACAAGTTAATATAGTTTAGGGTTGTGGGAAATAAGTATATCTTAATTGTTTTTTTACCAATACACTAGCTTACAACATGGTAAACACATAATGGGCACTCAGTCATAGCTGCAAATGTCTAAACAGAAAAACAAAAAGTATTTATATATTTTTTGCTGTAATTTGAACATTTTCTTTGAAATATTCCTTTATTACTCACAAAGACAAATTTCCCTCCAATTTAGAATGTGGACATACAGTTTTTCCTCTCTCTCCTTCTCCCTCCTTCTCTTCTTCATTTCTTCTTTTCCTTTTCTTTCTGACTTTTACAATAGTTCACTTTAAGCCCCAATGAGAGGTAAATAATATTGATGGACTTAATTCATGAAAGTTAGGAGTTTGTCTCCACAATCTGGAAACCTTTGTCTATATTAAAAATGAAAGTTTTACTCCAAATAATTATTTATAGTAATAAAAGCTTATGTAATTCCACTTGAGGAGGGCACATACAAGGTGCACTAGAATTATAAATTTCCAAAAATTAAGCTTTTTAATTCAGAGTAAAACTGTTCAGTGCTTCTGACTCAAATCATTCTTTGAAAAGTAAAATAAGACTAATGTAGTATAATACCCAATAGATGGTTTTAGTCATGTCTCTAGCAAACAGATTTTAATCCTACTATTTTTTGCTTCCTCCAGGACCTGGGGGTGAATCATCATTAAAGGTTCAATTCACTACCGATGACTGGACATTTCATGACAGGCTATATTAGAAAGTGAGTTTGTGTTCTTCAAGTGACTGTAACCCTCTTATATTTATTAGGCATGCTGAAAATATAGAAGGAGTGATATAGCAAAAAAATAAAATGGACCCAAGTCCTTAAAAATGTAATTGAGCATGTGAATCAACCACTGGAAAAGCCAACCTTTCAGGATAATTCTTATTACTTGAGATGATAAATCTCCTCACTGTTTTATGCAACAATTTTTCCTCTAACTTATGCCTGAAATCATCCTCACTGATAAAGCATACATATAGAGAGCAATTATTATTCCCATTACTGAAATCTTACATGAATGAGACTTATTAATAGTTAATTAACAAATAGATCAAATTACAAAGTAATTCAGAGTGATTGAAGACATTTTTAATCATTTGTGGATTTGTGTAAAAACCATTAAACCCATTAAAAACGTGTTATACACTATTTGAAATACAGTAAACAATGAATGATTAAAACTTATCTCTACCCCAAAGCATGATAAATTGAATTTGTAAAATTATAACAAAGAAATATTTGAGCCATATGTGAGCTTGGTCTGAAGACTGGCAATGCAAGAACGTATGCCTTTATTCTTTGCAAATGTATTCTTTTCAAGCTCTGTATACTTGTAGTTGTTTATCTCAATTGAATATTGAGTCAACATACCTTTCAAATTGCATCTGTTTCCTTACCTATAACTTGAGAAATCTATGGGAAGGTTTTGAAGAATAACAAGAAATAAACATTTCAAAGTAAAAAGAAAAAAATCTTTGAGAAACTATACTGATAAATGAATGCACAAATAAAAATGGAAGAGAAATTACATTGAGTTCACACAGTTGTCCAGGAAATTACCAATTAAAAAAAATTGAAATGGGAGATTCTCTTACCTGTGACTGTAGAAATCTGGGTTAGTTTTGAAGCAGCCTGTGGCCTTAATGAAATAATCCCTTCTCCAGATAGTGTTAATTTTACTATTGAGTCAATTTAGACAATTACAGTCCTGATTAGTAACATAGCCACTTAGAAAATTGTCTTACTGAAGAAAGTAGTAAACAGTGGTAATTAGGACTCAATGGAGTGTTTTCAAGGAAGAATCCAGAGGAAAAATGTGTCCATAACTTAGGGACTCCCTGGAGTATTTCTCTAAGTTGTTAGTATCCAGGAAAAGAAACAAGCCACTCATCAGGAAAAAATTTAAATAAACAAATTTGCTTCCTTTGAATCAGTGGCCTCTTTTTAATAAAGAGCTTAAATAAATTAATAATCTCAAATTCAAACATATTTACATTTAGATTTAGCACCCAAGCAAATAATTAACTAACTTTGCATCCTCTCATGGTCTTGTCATTAAATGATGGCAATAGTAAAGCTCGGCTGGCTATTAGTTCACCTCTGATTTTCCTAGTCTTATTTCTTTCTTCTAAACTCCAGTTCCCTTATCTACATAGTTTAAATTCATGTGTAATCTATTTTTTTCCAGTACTTGTGATTTGAGGAAAAGTAGGTATCTGAATTTTTTAAATTTTAAATTAAGAGAAGGTATATAGATAAATTGGGTGACTCATTTGCCTTTTTAACTTTCTATTTATCTTTGCTTCTTATTTCAGTTAATTTTTAAGTAAATATGTTTATTTTTTAAATTTTTATTAAGAAATTTAGTTGTTGTACAATCAGAAATGCTTCCAATGAAATAATATGGTGTGTATATACTCTGAAAATTAGATTTGCCCCCTAGAGCCCTTCAGATTTCCCACCCTTACCCCTCCCTGCTTCCCCTCCTTCCCAATACATCTTTATGATATGCCTTAGGTCGTGTGTCACTCACCTATGTTGGGTTTAATACATGAGAGTTGACAACCTTTCACACTGGCCAGGGTCTAGCTCCAGCCTCCACAGATGAGTGAAAACATTCGACCCTTGACTATTTGGCTAACTTCACACAGCATGATTTCTTTCATAGCCATCCATTTACCTTCAAAGGCTGCAATATCATTATTTCTAATTGCTGAGTAAAACTCCATGGTATATATGTACCACAGTTTTGGGATCCATTCATCCAGTGAGGGGCATCTGGGTTGTTTCCATAATTTAGCTATTGTAGATTGAACTGCTATGAATATCGATTTTACTATGCTACTGTAATGTGATGATTCTAAATCCCCTGGAAAAATACCCAGGAGAAGAATAGCTAGATAGTATGGTGAGGATTCTCCACACTGCTGTACCAGTTTGCAATCCCACCAACAGTGTGCTAGTGTACCTATCTCTCCACAACCCTTCCAGCATATTATTATTGTTCTTTTCTTCATTTTTGCCAATCTGACTGGTGTGAGTTGATAATCTTTACGTAGTTTTCATTTGCATCTCTGATTAGTAGTGATTTAGAGCACTTTCTCACATATTCATTGGCTTGTTCAATGTCCTCTGTTGAGAAGTTTTGACTTAGCTCTTTGGCCCATTTATTGATTGGGTTGTTAGTATTTTTGAGGTTGAGATTTTTGAGGATTTTGTAGATTCTGGATATGAGTTCCCTGACAGAAGAATTGCAGGCCATGATTTTCTCCCCTTCTGTAGGAAGCCTCTTAACAATTTTGATCATTTCCTTGGCAGTGCAAAAGCTTTTTAGCTTTCTGACATCCCATTCACTGATTTTTGACTTTACTATCTTCACTTTAGGAGACATGTTGAGAAAGTCTTTGGCTACTCCCAATTGCTGGAGTGTTGGTCCTAATTTGTCTTCCAGCAGTTGTAAGCTAGCTGGTTTAATTCCTAACCCCTTGATCCATTTTGATTTGATTTTCAAGTAAGGTAAAAGATAAGCGTCTCATTTCAATTTTCTACAAGTGGCTGTTCAGTTTGTCCAGCACCATTTGTTGAATAGGCTGTCTGTCCTTCATGTTATATTTTGTCCCCCTTTGTCAAGAATTAGATGCTTAAAGATTTGTGAGTTTGTTTCAGAGTCTTCTTTTACAATGATCTTCATGTCTATCTTGATACCAGTGCAATGCTATCTTTGTTACTACATCTTTATAGTACAGTTTTAGATCTGATATAGCAAAACCACCTGTTTTGTCTTTCTTGCTTATTAATGTTTCAGCTATTCTGGGTTTCTTAGAGTTCCAAATGAATTTGAGAATTGCTTTTTCTATATCTGTAAAGAATGACATTGCTATCTCGATGGCAAATGCATTGAATCTATATAGATCTTTTGACAGAATGGTCAATTTTATTATAGTAATTCTGCCTTACCAAGAGCATGGAACATCTTTACATCTTCTCGGGTAATCTTGGATTTCATTCTTCAATGTCTGATAATTTTAACTGTAGAGGTCTTTGACTTCCCTTGTTAATTCCCAAGTATTTTCTTCCTTTTGAGGATATTAAGAATGGGACTGATTTCCTAATTTATTCTTTTTGCCCTTACTGTTAGTGTATAGGAAACCCATTGATTTATGGTTGTTGATCTTGTAGCCTGACACTTTGCTAAATCTGTTCATAAGTTCAAACAGTTTACTGGTGGAGTTTTTTTGGATCTTCCAGATAGAGGATTATATCATCAGCAAAAAAGGAGAGTTTGACTTCCTCTCTTCCTACTATTATCCCTTTGATTTCTTTTTCTTGCCTTATAGCTCCAGCTAGTGTCTCAAGAATAATATTAAAGAAAAGTGGAGAGAGTGAAACAGCTCTGACTTGTTCTCAAGTTTAGTGGAAATGCTTAAGCTACTCTCCATTTAGTACTACTTTAACCAAAGGTTTATAAAATATAAGCTTTACATAGTTCAGAAAAGTTACTTCAGTCCCTATCTTTTCTAGAGTTTTGAGCGTTAAAGTGTGTGGAATTTTATCAAAGGCCTTTTCTGCTTCAATTGAGATGATCATATAGTTTTTGCCCTTAATTCTGTTTAAGTGATGAATTATGTAACCAGTCCTGCATGCATGGGATGAAGCCCACTTGATCATAATGGATTATCTTCTTGATAAGTTTTTGAGTACAATTTGCTTGAACTTTATTAAGGATGTTTGCATCCAGGTTCATCAGGAATATTGTTCCATAGTTTTCTTTTTTGATATGTCCTTGTTGTGTTTTGGTATCAGAGTTATGGTTGCTTCAAAAAAAGTGTTTGGGAGAGTTCCCTCCTTTTCAATTTCTTGAAATAATTTAATTAGGAGAGGTGTTAGTTCCTCCTCAAGATTGTGGTAAAAATCATCAGGAAAGCCATCAGGTTCTGGGCTTTTCTTCTTTGGTAGACTTTTAACTGCTGTATGGATTTCAGTGCCTGTTATTAGGTTGTTTAGGAATTCAATATCATCCTGTGTTAATTTAGGGATGTGTTATGTTAAACTTTGTCCATTTCTTCCATATTGTCTAATTTGAGGGAGTATAGATTTTTCAGAATATGATCTTATAGTTTGTAGGCTTTCCATGGGGTCAGTGGTGATTGCTCCCTTTTCATTAGAGATTTTATTGACCTTCTTGTCTCCAGAGTCTGGGTTGAAAAGTCATAGGCAGTTCTTAATGGGTTACCTCTGAATGTGATTTGTCATTTCTCCCTCACTGCTTTTAATATCGTTTCCTTAGTATCCCTGTTGTACATTTTGAATATGATGTGTCTTTGTGAGTTTCTCATTTGATTAGGCCTATTGGATGTCCTGTAAGCTTCCTAGATGAGCATATCTGATTCTATTTTTATATAAGAAAATTTTTCTTTCACAATTTCCTTGAGAATGTTCCTCATACCATTTCAATTTTTTCTTGAAGCCTGATTACTCTTAGAATGTTTCTTCTCATTTCATCACAGACATTTTAAAAATTCTGATCATACTACTTTAGTTGTTTTTTTTATCATCAGTATGCTCAAGCTTGTTCAGCCTGTCCTTATTGTCAGACGTTCTTTCTTTAATAGCAGAAGTATTATTTTCTACAGAAGTTAGTCTATTATTAAATTCTTCCATTGTTCCTCTCATGTCATTGACTGCAGATTTTAGCTCTGTTACTTCCTTTTTGAGTACATATATTTAATTAATGATAGAGTCCCTCAATTCTTGAGTTTTTGAATTTATTCCCTACATTAGCTCTTCTTTTAGTTCATTGTTCCTTTTCATTATCAGATCATTAGTAATTTGTTCTAGATTTTCCTCCCAGTTCCTGGCCATAGACACTTTGCTAGAGGACTTGTGGGTTTGAGGTGGACCTCTTCTACTTTGATTCTGCATCTTTGAAGAGCTTCTTATGGATTATTTAATTGGGGATCCCTGTGTGGAAGTAAGACATGACTCTGGGTTCTTCTTCCTTATACATCAAGGGTTGGGTCAGATACCACCTCTTTGATGACCTCTTCCTTCCAAAAGACTTTTTCTGTCTGGATCCTTGTTCTGTTGTATATTTTGGGTTAAGGTTCCAAGACTCGGGATGGGCACCTGGTGGAGTTACTGGGTGGTCTGCTGTGTTGTTGAAGTTAATCATTAGAGGTTTGTCAATGGGTGCTAGGATCCCAGATGTTTGAGGTGGGCCAGAATAGACCAACCTACCTGCTGTGCTGGGGTCTGGGATCCTTGGTAGTGGTAATGGCCCAGTGTATCAGATCCTGGCAGGTGTGTGTCACAGCTGTGTGGTGTCTGGTTGTGGGTGGCCTTGAAGTTGGCTCACCTGCTGTGGTGTGACCAGAGTCCTGGGCATGCACTGGCGTGGGGTGGTCTGCTCAGGCTTCTTTTTGCTCTGTAAGTTGATGCGAGTTCTTGACCGGAGATCTCTATCTGGTTGTTTATCATAGGAACTTTGCTGTTGGATTGGGAGTTTTATCCTGTCCCTTACTTGGGTTGGGATATTGTCAGTAAAGTTGACTTCAGAAGTCAAACTACTATCCTGTGAACTGTTACTGTCCCTTAAAATTTCCAACACCTCAAATGTTAATAGAAGATCATCAATATAAACAACCAAAGCTTATAATAAACAGTATTAAATTGATTATTTAGTACAAACTATATCACACTACTGAATTCCACTTATGAAATGAATGGTAATGTTAATCAATACTTTTGGTGACACTAGTATTTAACTATCACCTATGTCAGGATTCAGAGCAAACAATAGTTATTGAGATTGACATTCACAGCAGTAGTGGTTACACAGCCTTAATGATGGGGGTGTGGTCAAAGGGTATAATCTAATTGGGAACTAGAGAGAGAAGGGAATATAAGTGAAATTTAGAGAGGAGATTATATTGACTAATCATGAACAGTAAGAAAGTGGAGGAGGTAAAAGATTTGATGGAAAAAGAAAAAGAACAAGAAAGAAAGAGAAAAAAAGAAAGGAAAAAGACCCTAGGGAAAGAAAAGACAGCTGGAGCAAAATAAAGGAAGGGTAAAAGAGATATTAGTAAGATTTGGGTAATAGCATAAGGGCAGAAGCATGTGCAGGAAAATTATGCAGATCAGGCAAAATATACTTCAAATACTAAATAAACTGACCAGAATCCTTCTTCTAAGCAGGTAGGACAAGGATAGACAAAAGAGACAAGAGGGAAGAAGAGATGATGAAGAGAAAAATAGAAAAGAAGAAAAAGAAAAACCCCCAAAATAGAACTGGGAAACAAAAACAGCTAGTATTTTTATATATCCATGAACCAATCAACTTTACCAATTATCTCTCCAATACATATCAAAAACAGGAGAGAAAAGAATAAAGAGGAAAAAATGAAAACAAATATGAAATAAAATAAAAAATAAAAAATTCTTAATGAAAATTTGGAAATATAGTCAGTAAGATTATCTCTGTGCCCTTCGGGAGGAGATATTCATTGTCTGTCTGTTTTGATAGCAGGGTCTCTCTGCCTATAATTATGTGAATACATGAAGAGGACTGGGGTGTCCTCTTGGGAATTCTAGGAGGAGATTTCAGTGAAGAGATCTGATTCAGGAATGTCCAGAAGGCAGATCTTTGCCATCCTCCCAGTGCATCTGAAACTCAGGAGACTTAAGACTTTTATGAGAAGGAGAGATGAGATGCTTTCTATGCACCCTCTGTTGGTGGTTGCAGTCTTAGTCTTCTGGGATTACTGAGCTGGGACAGAGGACTCCAATCATTTAACTTATTATGTGATCCTTCTGGCTCAGCTGGGGCTGGACAGGGCTGATAAATGCCCCCCTTTACTCCACAAACCTGAATCCTCCTAAGCAAAGTGGAGACTGGGCCTATCCCTCACCTCCTGTTCCCAGTTCTGCCTGTGGTCAGCGACTGTCTCCTGATGCAGCTTGTGGAGCTTGCTCTGCAGTCCCAGATAGTGCCTGTCTTCTGGTGCTGTAATAGTGGAGACTGCTTGGCACTCCTGCCGGGCAGACTACTCCACTAGGCTGATCTGCAGGCAGCTTCCAGACACTGTTCTCCCCACACGCAGTGGAGGTGCTGAAGGGTGTCTGTAATTGCACCCAATGCACTATCCTTTATAAAGCACGGCTTCTCAGCAATGATCTGCTGGCAGGCTATGTTATACTCCTCCCTCTTTCCTGGGCCATTTGGAAAGAATGGCAAGGGGGCTGCTGTGTCCCTTCTGGGTAGGAAAAAAATTCCTCTTTTTTCCACTCACTGCTCCCAAGTCTCTGATCCTGCAAAGTACTCCCCATACTAGCTCTGAGCTTCTGTGATGACTGACTACAAAATGCTCTTCAAAATAATGGAGATGTCCTGGAGATTTTCCTTCTGGTCACAGAGCCAAATAGCAAGCCATCTCCCTTCAGCTCACCATCTTCTTGATCTCTATTTCAGTTATTTTTATAATAAAATATTGTAAAACATTTTTCTTGACATTTGTATTATTAGAGATGTCACTACATAGCTAGTTTTTAAAAAATCATGAAAGTCATTTGAATTAAAAAGATTACTAGTACTTATCTAAACTTTTTATCAATTAATAAAAATGTTTAAGAAATTATCTGGTTAGAAAAAAATAATCTATGAACATGTTTTCTGAACATTAGATTTCTTTTTTTTTTGAACTAACAGCTATTTTATAATAGTGTATTTCATAAATAAAGTGACATTTCATACAGGGTTCAAATTACAACATGACATTCTGAGTTTTGTAATGATACACTTTTTTAATTTATTTTTTTATTAAGGAGTTGAGTGTTGTACAAATATAAATGCATATGAAGTAACAATATGATATACATTTGATTCTAATCCAGAGTCGTCCTCATGTTACCCACATCCCAATCTCTTGATTCTTCTGTATTTCCCCACATAACAGTTATAAATGTCCTTTTGTATGTAAGATAGTGAATTTTTCAGAATTATATGATTGCATAAGTATTATTTGGCTTCTTGGAGGAAATAAAGACATGTTACATTGTTGATTGTCTCTCTAGGTCCCTCTGTGTGCTCCCTGTCTCTCCCTTCCCCTCCACCTCTCCCTCCACCCCACCCCCCCACATTAAGTGTTGCTGTCTTTGGTACATCTAGTACAAGAGCTTGATGATGTTTCACTCACACCTGGGTTTTGTTTTAGCCTATACAAATGAGGGAAAACATTTGACCCTTCAGTCTCTGGGTTGGCTAATTTTGCTTAGGATGATCTCTTCCATTGCCATCCATTTATCTTCAAAACTCATAAGATCCTTTTGTGTATATGTAATATATAATATCAGAGATTTTGGATCAATTCATTCAGTGAGGGGTAATAGGTTGATTCCATAATTTAGCTATTGTAAATTGAACTGCTATGAACATATATTTTTCTGTGTTTCTGTAGTATGCTGATTCTGGCTCTTCTGGGAAAATACTCTGGGATCGCTGGGTCATAAGATACATCAATCTCTAATTTTTTGAGGCAAACATAACTGTCATACCAAAACCCAACAAAGACACATCAGAAAAAGAAAACTACAGACCAATATTCCCGATGAATATCAATGTAAAAGTCCTTAATAAGTTTCTAGCAAACTGCATTCAAAAACACATCAAGAAGATAATTCATCATGATCAAGTGGGTTTCATTCCAATGGTACAAGGCTGACTCAACATATGCAAAACAGTAAATATGATTCATCACTTAAACACAATTAAGGACAAAAACCATATAATCATCTCAATAGATGCAGAAAAGGTCTTTAGCAAAAATTGGGATCAAAGAAACTTAACTATGTAAAGGCCATATATGACAAACTCTCAAAAAGCAATAATGCACTTTTAAAAAAATTATTTAGTCATGACAATTTGATTTTCTTAATTGCATTCATATATCAATGATGCATAACAATACTTACTTAGCTTTTGAAATTTTAAAGAAGAATATGCTCTAAGATATATTCCAGTTGAATAAAATATAATTCCCCTTACCAAAACAGAAAAATAAAGCTGGATTGAAGATATCCTTTTGTATAGAATTAGACTCTGAAATTGTATTGGGAATTTTATCTAGGAGATCTTTTTTCTTCTTGTTCAATATCCCTTGGAAGGCAATTCAAATGAGGTTACCCAGTTCCATATAACAGAGAATTACATAAGTCTAATTTTTAGATATAAAAGTTCAAATAGGATATTTCTAATCTATTCAGACTTTAATGATAGAAATAAGAAAAAATATGATAAAGAGCCGGGAGTTTATATAATACAAATCCTAGTATTTTTGAAAGAATGATTTTTCCTTCTAGACTAAAGCAGGAGCAGTGATTACCTTAGGTTCAGGGAATTTGGAACATCTGGCACTATCCTGTTCTGTCTGCAGCTAAAAGTCTTAGACAAGCTTTGGCACAGAAGTCTGTTTCAGTTTGCTGTAACCATATTTTCTTTTTTCTTTTTTTTTTTTTTAAATGTTGTTTTTTTTTTA
>PVKS010008581.1:0-67653 GCA_004027875.1 Aplodontia rufa | reverse complement strand
TTCTAACTCCAGCACCACGTACACAACTAAGTTTCAGAAAAACATAACCATATCAAAACATTAATAAAATTGATTCTCTCTCACTCTTAATGTCTAGCATATATTTTGAAGATAACTGACATCAAATGATCATTACATACTATCAGATATTGCCCTTTTCCATGACCCAAAAATAGGTCTTTAATTTTTTTTAATTAAGAGTATTAAAAATGTCTTTTAACGGCCCAATGTGTTTGTTAATGAAAGAATTAGGTAAATTTCAGGTTATACTTGACCGCATGCCTCACCTGTTTTAAAGTAGTTACGAAATGTCTTAGAATGAAACAGATATGCTCATAGTATCCGTTAATAAAACTAAAAGTAGTAGATCAGCAAAATGAGCAAAAGCACTAAAGAAGAATAATTACCCACCCCAAAATTTTATAAAATCAAATCAAGTGAAAAAAGATAAACTCTGGCTGGAGCTGTGGCTCAGCGGTTGCTGTGCTTGCCTGGCATACTCAAAAAAGACCCAGGTTCAAACCCAGCGCCATGTACACAGCTAACAAAAAACACATGAAAAAATAAACAAAATTGATTTTCTCTTTCTCTTTCACTCTTTAAAAAAAGATAAACTATATTTTTAAAAACTTGGGTCAGTAACAAGTCAACATAGAAATACCTACCTTTCACAATTCAAATTTCACTAACTTGTTTCATAGAAATATTTTCACCAATTCTGCTCTTTGTTACTGACACATTGTGTCTTTTCCTTGTGTATCTAACTTTCCATAAATTACTATCTTAAAAGCAAGCAATTTCTCTGACCTGAAAGCCCTGGCATAAAGTGGACTGAATGAAAATAGTCCAGGGATACAAAATGATTGATTTAACAAGGGTCTAATGAAATCTGATAAAGGTTTCCTAGAAATTTCAGGATAATTTTCTTATTAATTAAGATTAAATATGGAAACAGGTGCTGAGGGATTTTAAGAGCTATGTTAATGAAGCCATGAAAATTTCTTAAGTCTCCATAAATGAGGAAAATAGAGTTACAGTGTAGAGGAAGAATTTTTTCTTTTAATGTCATTACACAACCTTGAACAAACGAATCAACAAAAGGTTTCAAAGAGCCAGGTGCAGTGGCAAACACTTGTAATTTCAGGAACTCAGGAAGCTGAAGCAAGAGTATTGCAGGTCACAGGCCAGCCTGGGCAACTGAAAACCTGTCTCAAAAAAAAAAAAAAATTGGATATATAGCTGAGTGGCAAAGAACCCCTAGGATTAATCCTGAGCATCAAAAAAGTAAATATTTATTTTTAAAAAGTAAATAAAGGCAAGAACAAAGTTTACATTTGGCATATGGAAGAGTTTAATTATAAAAAAGACTTTTAAAAATATCAAGCATTTTTATCAGAGCTAAATACATTGTTACCCTAAGTGTATTTTCTGAAAGACAATATGTATCAGGCATTGTGCATTGTATCCTAAAAGCTTTTTTCAAAATGTTGCAAAATGTCAGTAGAGAATGGAGTCCTAACATGTTGTAGATTTCATTTTTAACTGTAATTTATTCACTAGGAGTTTGACATAAAGAAAAAGATTTCAGTGTTGTAGTAGAACATCATTTTGAATGTCAAAAAATCCTCAGAGGACCTGGTAACAAGAGCCATTCATTACAAAATATTCCATGTACTATAAAACACTGAACACTCTTCATTAATGAGAAGCAGAAAACAGTAAGAAATGAGTGTAGGTGCTTAAAACATTTGTGGGTATTGTCAGAGGGATAAAGGGCAACTCTGATCCATATGTTATGGGAATGAATAAGAAAATGTTTGTCTAAAAGAGTTTTCTATCAGAATTAATTGAAAATATTCACTGACTCTGGTATTGCTGCCTTACATCTAGATATTTTAACAGAATACTTTAAAATACCTCTACCAGAAGTGAATCTTACACCAATAAATATCTAAGACCTGAAAGAATCACTCTTAACATGCTAAATCAACAAAAAGAATTATGAGTTTAAACGAGAAAGGGAAATCCCATGATTGTATGATATCCTCCAGAAATCTGCAAGCTATTAGTAATTTCAATATCATACATAAGGATGAACCAAGCAAACTAAGTGATTACTGAGCACATTTAGTACAAAATGAGCACATTCTTCCCAAGAAATACTTTCACCATCAATACTCATGCCATGCAAACCCTGTATTTAATTTCTAAATATATAAGTAGTATAAACATATTTCCCCAAAACAATTTTATGAAATCTCACCTCTTCTTCCTATTAAAAATCCATTAAAATGTAGGTTACTCTTTACTTCCCTGAGAAGCCAGATAATACTTGTGCAATCATTTAATTCTGGAAAATGCATAATGATTGAGATATATATATATATATATATATATATATATATGTATTATATATATAACATTTATATTTGTTATAAGGGGGAAATACAGAAGAGTCATGAGACTGGGGTTGGGGGTGATTCTGGATTAGAAGCAGAGCATATCAAACGTTACAACATACACATTTATGATTATACAAGAACACAACTCCTCAATAAAATTTGAAAAATACAAAAGTATAAAAAAACTTCCTTTACATGTGAAGTCATGTTCATTGTGCGATTATGTCATTCCTAATCAAACAATAAATGTTTATATATCGAAGTGAGGGTATTTATGTATCTGTATGACTTGGCAAATAATGCACTATATACTACATACATTGCTATGTATTATATATAAATATAAAATGCATTTTTATTAACTCAATTAGAAATGTTTATTTTGTTTTTAAGAATCCACTAAAAGACAAGGTGGTATAGCAGAGTGGTAGGGCAGGTACTTAGCAGGCACAAGGTCTAAGGTTTGATCCCCAGAACTACAAAAGAGGTTTATTTTTTTGTTGTTTGTGTTTGTGTGTGTGTTGTTTTTTTTTTTTTTTTTTTTTTTTGGGGAGAGAGGTGGCACTCAGTGGTAGTCAAATAGCCCACACACAAGAGATCCCAGATTTAATCTCCAGCATTACAAAAGAAAAAAAAAGAATGTATTTTATGTAGCTGATATATTTGAAAGCATTTTATGTAGAAGTGGCTGTGACATATTTTCCTTTCTATATAATTCAGAGAAGGAGATTCAGAATAAATAGAGAGTGTTTTTGATTGGATAAAGTGAAATAGCATAAAAGTATGGAATGATGAATCTTGAAAACACAAATTCAGTCTGTACTATACAATAAAAGAGATGCAATGGAAAGTCTGTTTATAATTGAAAAAAAGAGTACCTAATATTTCATAAGACACAATGGTATAAAAGCTAAACAATGGGAAGCTCTTACTGAAAATAGAAAGCTAAAATGATAAATAATGGGACGTTCTTATGAATGATAGGATCATTTTTTTACTCTCATCTTTGCATCACTATAATAATACATAAAACACATTTAATGCATTTGACATTACTGCTGTAGGAGAGGAAATAGATGATATTTTCCTACTACACTCTTAAGTTCATAGCTGATGCTCCCGTAACAAAAAGTAGATGGGCAAAAGAAAAGCATACAAATTTGTTCACGATAAATTTTACTGAAACAAGAGCCATCATAAGGAAATGTAGAGCCAAAGAAATGACCAAACCTCAGGGGCTAAGCAGTGGCTCAGCCATTGCTGTGCTTGCGTGGCATGCACGAGAACCCAGGTTTGAACCCCATCACCACATGCACAAATAAGTGTAGGAAAAACAAAAAAATAGATGAAAAAATAAATAAAATTGATTATCTCTTTCTCTCTCTCCCTCTCTCTGTTAAAAAAAAGTCCAAACCTATTAAACAGTTATTTGAAGTAGGTTGGATTGAAAGGGAAGGAGGCTGAAAAGGAGGGTACAGAGCACAGTAAGAAAGGATCCAGACCTCAACAGACCAAGGAGATTTATTGCAGTAGTTTCAGGGACACATTTTCCAAGCAGAAAATGGCTGCTTGGCTTTTGGATAGATGATCTTTTATAGACTAAATTAGGGGAAGGATGTTCACAACAGAAATTTTCCTGGTTTAACTGGGTTTTTCAGTAGGGTGAGTATTAAACTGAATTTTTCAGTAGGGTGGGGATTAAACTGAGTTTTTCAGTAGGGTGAGCATCCAAGGCAATGTGTTCTGATGAGGGCCCAAGTCAGTAAATTTCAAAACAGGGAGTAGGGGCTTTGCTGCCTGGCCAAGTGGCTTCTGGTAATTTTCCACAACTATCGTAGGTGAAGAGTGGACAGTCATGGCGAGAGATGATAGGACAAAGGCGTCTGAGCTACATGTATCAGGTCAGATTCTCCTCTGTGTTCCTGTGTCTTAGAGATGAGGTTGTCCCTTTCCTCTGAGCATAGGGCAATCACCTCTTCTTGAATGAAGGTCCTCAGGGAAGGTCAGAAACTTCTGCTTTGGTTTTAGGACTTGCTGTAGGGAGAAGAGCAGGAAAAGGTCAGGGATACCTTCCAACACACACACACACACACACTATATATATATATATATATATATATATATATATATATATATATATATATATACTGTTCCCAAATTCCTTCAGTTTATAATACACAATATGCCAAGGTGCCACAGGTTGGGACAGTATGTCCTGAACCCTGTCAATACCTCATAAACCTAATGGTAACTACTATTGAATATTTGCTATAGAAGAATGAGGCACTTAAATACATGTTGAGCCTCATACCATAGCATGTTTAGTATTAAACACATTTCAGAAAAGTGGAAATCAAGCTGTAGAAATGATAAAACAATATTCTATGTCAGTGAAGTGGAAAATGTTGAAGCAGGGATTTATTTTAACTGATGCTCTTTAACTGAAGATTCTCTGAGATTTTCACTCCAGCCGCTTCCCACAATTACTTATTCCACAGACATTCCTGGTCAGTAGTGTGTGACTCAGACAATGTGCTAAGTGCTAGGTACAGATTTGAATTGAAATCTACATTCTGCTGCTTGCCTACCCACTATATGACCATGAACTGAGAATGCACTTCTTTATTTTTTTAAGAGAGAAGGACACTGAAAGACAGAGAGAGATAGAGAGAGAGAGAAAATAAGAGAGAATCAAGTTTTATTGAGTTTTTCACATGGCTTTCGTTTCTCTGACACTTGGTTGTGTACAGGGTGCTGGGTTTGAACCCGTGTACTCGCGTATGACAGGCAAGTGGCTCCACCCCAAAAATGCACTTCTTGGAGTCTTGATTTCTCCTCTTCAAAATGGAAATAACAGTGGGATTCACTTTATTTCACTTGTAACATTATAAGGATTATGATGAGAATTAAGCACAATGCCAGTCACATAGTACAGAATACAAACAGTATCTGTGATTATTGACATCTCATAGAGTTTTTCTGAGATGAAATAAATGGCCATCAGATTCTTGGCACATCAAAAGTATTGGTTTTAATCTTCTTCTTCTACTAGAAAGAGGAATAGTGCATACCTATTGAATCAAATAATTCTGATTTTCTATAAAGCTAACACCTACAGATAATTAACAGGAAATTATGGTCTTAGTTTATTGAAAACATAATTTGTATTGACTAAACTGCTTAAAATTCCAGTCTGAATTTTGTAAATTATATGAACAAACATAATTAGAAAATCATTACCTAGAACAGGCTGTTATGCCCATGAAAATGGAACAGTGGTCCCATTTATGCTTTGACTATAGCCCATGCTTCTCTGATACTGATGTTATCAAAAGCTCAGTCCTTGTCTCCAATGCCAATCCAATAATGAAGACACAGTTTTGAGAAGAAGGAAAAAAGAAGGTTTATTCCTTTGCTAGCAAAGGAGAAATACAGGGGGCTCCTGCCCCAGATGCTGTGATTCTGCCAATCAGTGGGAACAGAGGCTTTAAAGGCTACATTCCATGTGTTTTCTGTCCAGAATTGCCATTCACTTCCTAATTTGGTATATAATAATTTCTGGAGTCTTCTGGTACCCTCCCCAAAGTCTGAATTACTTCATTCCTGTAGTGGGTGTGTGCTCCAGGACAGAGAACTCTGCCCAGGATAGGGAACAAAGGTAATCCTGTTTCTGCTGAATTTATGGAGAGGGAGAGATTCATTTTAAAAATAAATTGTAATGGCAGAGCAGCAAAGGCCATATTAAAAGCGTAAAGTGGACCACTGGTTAGCTAAGACTTATTTTTTAAAAGGGACATGTTTCTTTCTCTTCCTCTTTTCCTAATTTCAGAGAAATCAGGATAATCTTTCTTCCCCATCCTAGACAGAGTTATCTGTCCTTAAGCACACACCCACCAAAGGAACCAAGTAATTCAGACTTTGGGGTTGGCACCAGAAGATCTCAAAAAATCTCTACTAAATTAACAAATGGATTACTTTTCTGTCAGAGAATGTAGAATTCAGCCTTAGTATCACCTCTTTATTTTTTGTTGTTGTTTATTTTAAAGAGAGAGAGACAGTGAGAAAGAAAGGGGGAGGGGGAGAGAGAGAGAATCAATGAATCAATTTTTTTTTTTTTAGTTTTTTTCATTCGGCTTTCATTGCTCTGACACTTCATTATGTACGTGGTGCTGGGGTTTGAACTCACGTCCTTGCAGGTGTAGTAACCGCCGAGCCACCACTCCAGCCACTAGAAGTACCTCTTTAAAAATCTGTTCCCCATAATGGTCAGAAGCACAGCATCTGGGACAGAAGTTCCCTGAGTTTCCCCTTTGCTAACAAAGCAATAAACTTTCTTTTCCCTTTTTCTCAAAAATGTGTCCTCATTATTGGATTGGCATCTGGGACAAAGACTGAGTTTTCAGTAACCAAAGGAAAAAAATTCTTGTCTTTTTGTCTCAAATGTCAAGACCAGAAAGACTGCTTCACCTTGTTTGGATTCAATACAGATTAGTTAAATGGATGCATTATTCTCCTTTCTAGATTGTGTAAATGTGTGTGTGTGTGTGTGGAAATTAGGCTAATTTGGGAGGAATATGTGTTTGAAAGAGGAAGAGTAGAGAAGGAAGAGAGGATAGTGAAGGGTACCAGGATACCCCACCTCAAAACAGGCCTCTTTGGCCTTTAGATTATTTTGAGCCATTGAGAAGCAGCAAACCTATGAAAAGCTCTCAAACCAAGGTACAAAGTTTTCTTACAGAAGAAAATTTCACTTGTACTAGGTGTTGGGTAGAACTTGACCCAGGCAATTCCATATTGAATCTTATCCTCCATCTTGAAACAAGACCCACCTATCCCTAGACCCCTGACACACCTATCCCTAATCCAGACCCACCTAAGAAAGGACTGACAACTCCCCAGCAACACCCTGATCATCTTTCCCCTTAGTCTTCTATATCTGTGAGGGGAAGAAGAGTCCCAGAGTCCACTGAACCTGCCTCCACAGATTTTTCCCTAATGAACCTATGACAGTTGGGCGGCCACTGTCCTCTGTCTTTCTTTCATTTCACCTCTTTCCTTACAGTAAGAAAGGATTTTTAATTCTTATCATTGGAGAAAGCACCAATTTAAATCTGCGTGGAAAACCTTACTAAATAACTTTTGTTTACCATACTTTCTCAGGTCACTATCTCTGAACTTGCCTTCTCCATCCAGAATCCCAAAACCCCTTTTCCTTTGGTCAGCCTAAATGTTATATAAGCCTAAAATCTAAACATCCCTTGGGATTAATTTTAAATAGGTGCTCCCACCTCTTTGCTTGACATACATACACACCTTGTAATGAACTTCTGCTTCTTTCCCCTCATGTTAATCATTCTTTGTCCAGTCTGATGTATAGGGTCGCAGCAGGGTGTAGTAGCGCACACCTGTAATCCCAGCAGCTCTGGAGGCTGAAGCAGGAGGTGTGCCATATATTGAGTCCCAGCTCAATCAATCCCCTATATATAGAAATGACATAAACAGTTTAAGTGGCCTGAAAAACCATCTTCCAGCACCAACATTTTTTGAGTTTAAGTAAATATAAAAAAGGATTTAACATTAAAAAGGATTTAAAATATCATGACTGCCTAAAAGTATGGCTGTTATTTAACAGATATAAAATCTGCTTTTTCATATGTATTAAGTGGGGATAGAAACTTTAATTCTTAAGAATCTTTATTTTTCCTGTGCTGAGGATCAACCCAGAACTAAGAGCTTGCCAGGCAAGGGCTCTCCCAGTGAGCAACAACACCCCAAGCTCCAAGAACATTTTTCATAGGGTTCTTACTTGTTTTACTTTCATAAACCAACTCTCAGACTCTCCTCCTGAGGGATACTTTTTATTCATCTAATAGAATTTCAATCCGTAGTAGTTTCTCTTCCTGTAGAACTTAATTTCTTAATGTCAATAAGATATTTTGTTATAGATTTAAAACATTTATATTTTTTCTATGTCCATTGCTTGTTAGCCCCTAGCAAAATGTATAAGATTTAGAGAAAAATATAGTTCCTGTAATGTAGTTTATCCTCTGAAAGGCAACATTAACACATACATATCAAATATATGAGCAGGAGTGCAAAGGTGCGCACATACACACACAAACACACAGACACATACAGGCACACACAGGCACACACACAACTCATAAATAAATAAAGCCAGAGTTTCAGATACCAAAAACCATTTACAATTGCTGACAGTTTCAGCCATATTCCTGAGAGATGGGTGAGGGTGGTTGGGGGTGGGTGTCACTCTAATATTCATTCATTTTCAAAAAGCATCGAAACCCGTATTTTAAAACAAAATGAAAAGGGTAGCCTATTCACTCTCTCTAGGTGTATGTAAACCACTTGAAACCAATTAGGTGTCAACAGAAATGTTAATTATCCTGGGGTCACCATCTTTTGTGAAGCCTTTCAGAGTAAAAGGGAGGCGTGGTTTAGGCCACAGCAGGGTCCAACAGTCCTTTAATTGACACATTTTATACTCAGCAGTTGGGTTGGCTGGAGAGGTTAGATCACATTCACTCTCCTTCATTGAAGAAAATGAATGGACATTTATCATTCATTCTTATATGAGGCAAGTATCTGTCTATTCTCTGCTGTGAGCTCCAGAGCTCAGCAACCTAGGGGTCAATAAGAGAAGCAGCCACAGTCTCAAGAAGATTACTTTCTCTTTTTATGAGAGAGTGCTCTCTCACTTCCTACTTTATAAATAATGAAAAGGAACTGATGGCAGTGTTAACAGAAGCCTAGAAACTTCCAAAGCCTAGACTGTTTTGTCTTCTCCTTCTGAACACTTGAGAAGTAAAGGTGTCATACCTTCACTCAGTCAACTTTTGTGTCACTGTGACCAAATACCTGACAAGAACAACTTAGAGTAGGAAAAGCATTTGAGGCTGAGTCACAGAGGCCTTAGTCAATATGAGGCCCACTCCTTTGCTTTGGGTCCAAGCTGAAGCAGCCCATGGAGGATGGGTATGGTGTAGGAAAGCCGCTCAGTGACCCATCTCCTCCAGCCATGCCTCATCTGTCTTCAGCTACCACCAAGTCTGTTCATTCATACTAGACTTGGAGTATTAGGTAATGACTCTCACAATTTAATCATTTCACCTCTGAATATCCCTCAGAAACACAGGAACTTTGTGAAGACACTTCTAACAGTTCTCATAAATACAGATCCTACCAAGATAGCTGAATTCCAAAGTTCACTCTTAGTTGTAAGAAGCAGACATTGAACATTGATACACAGTTGAAGAAATTAAAAAGTTGAAAGATAGCAAAAGGAGCTCATAAATACTATGCAATGACAGATACTGCTTCCTGGAGGATTTAATGAAGTTCAGTGAGGGACACATAAACTAATGTTGCAGAACACAGAGGAGTTTTGCTCTTCATACAAAGTAATGTTGTGCTACATATAGGGAACAATTGATTTTGAGTATTTGTTTTTTATTAAAACAGCACCCATGTTGATGAAAATTAAGGTTAATGTAAAAAATCAGAAAATGACAAGCCATGGGTGTAAATTCAGGCATGGGTGTTTATTGGGATTTGCTGCTCCTAGGTCAAATTCACCTGTACCGCCAAAATGAGGGTGGGCAGGGGAAGTGATGGGCAGGCAGGGGAAATGGCATACAGGGAAAATGGTGGTGGACCTTGGCTGGGCAGCTGCTTTTATACTTTGGGTAAAGGAAAGAAGTTAACAGGGATGGCCTCTTGGAGATTGGCTGGTGGACCCATCAATCATTGGGTGTTCGTGAGATATCACTGGAGCTTGTCTGCCAGCATCTTGATTGACTGTTCTTTTCTCTAGCAAGCTGGTTGATGCTCCGCCCTCAGTCAGCCACCATGGCTGCATGGTTGGCCTGGTTGAAGCCCCGCTCCCAACCAGCGGCTGGGGATTAACCAAAGAGTTAATATATACACTCTTATTATTCACTCTGCTGTTTTGATCATATTAACTGAAAAAATTTAATTCAAATGCAATTTTACTTGAAAAATTCAAGCAGATATAGCAGCAACAATATTTTTGGAACAATTTCATGTCTATTCAGCTAGAAAATCAAAATCCTTTTTTCTCTAGAAAAGGTTTACAAAGTAGAATATACAATGAATTTTCCTATCTTTCTTCATTGCTTTCTCTTTCCTTCTTCTGTTATTTCTCCTTTTTTATCTCATTTTTACTATCACATTATAATACAAAAAGCTAATTACATATTCAAGTTGGAGTGGAGAAAGCATTGCAGGCGATTGGATTTTTAAAAGAAATTAAGTAGAGATAAGAAGATCTGTTTATAGCTAGTTTTAACCATAATTTGTCCTTTTGTGGAATATAAATATGTATATGCAATATATTTGTGCGACATATATGCATGTGTAATATATATGTATACATATATATAGTTTCCTTTGTAAATGCAAAACACTACTTCAGTAATTTGCATAAATCACATGCACCTATTAATATAGGGAACACATGACAATGTTTACATAAGGCAGTGTTGCTGGAAACTGGGGATATAGATCAGTGGTACAGTTCCTACCTAGCATGTAAAAGGCCCTGGGTTTGACTCCCCAATACCATCAAAAATAAAGAAAAAATAGTATTGCTTTTTAGTCATTAGCAAATAAAATAATTCCTAAGCACTAATCATGCAGATTTATTATATTTACTTTTTTCTGTGAAATTTTATATTAGAAGAAATTTCATGATCTTTTAGAATTTTTTTAATAAACAGAAGGACAATGAGAGAGAGATAAAGAGAGAATCAATTTTTTTATATTTTTCATGTGGCTTTCATTGTTCTGACACTTCATTGTATACAAGGTGCTGGTGTTGGACCCATGTCCTCATGCATGCCAGGCAACCACCATAACCGCAGAGCCACCACTGCAGCCCCTAAATATATTATTTTTAATAAAAGGTAGGAGGATGTTTTCAAATGTGATGTAGCCACAAAGGGAGATATAATGAAAGTACTGGAAACATTCACCCCCAAAATGCACATATTCATAGAATACGGAAATCACAGTGTAAGATTCTCAGAGGCCTTAGTATCTATTCCAGGTAAGAAGCCTCATATGCCAAAAGACATAGACTTCAGATCCCTTCCACCTGGACATACTGTCTGTTTGGGCACAGATAAGTTACTCATTATTTCTGGGCTTCAGTTATTTACCTGTTAAACTGGAATAGCAATTGTACCAACCTGATGAGATTGGTGTGGGGAATGAGTGAGAGGGGACCAGTAGAGTGCTTTAAACAGTGCTAAGCCTAGAATAAGACCTCAGCATGCTAGCTGCGATCAACAGCATCAAATCCATAAAATGACACTGGCATTAGCACCATCTCACAAGATTTTGAAGAAAAAAATAAGATGAAAGATGGAAAATATGTACTTTTTCACAGAAAATGCTCAATAGGCATTAGTTACTGTCATTATACTTTGAATTTATTTCCTATAATATAAACTCAGGAAAATATACGCAGTGGTTGCCTATATATAAGACAGAACTAGCTCTTACATGTGGGTTGTGTTACAGCAAGTAGGGTTTATTAATCACCCAAGTTTTTGACAAAAAAATGAAAATTTCCAACTAAGTATATACTTAAGTATATTTGTCAGTTATAAATGTAACTCTCATGCAAATACAAAATGAACAGATGTCAAAAATTTCATTTAACTCATTAATGAGGAAATCAGTAAGATGTTAAGATCATTTCAAAAGAGAGTTTGAAGAACAAAGGTATAGCCAGAGGTGTTAAAATGAAGTTTCTAAAACATGTAAAACTGATTGATATCCTGTAGAACAATGTAACATAATAATTGGTGTTATCTTTTCTACAGAGCAAAAAATAATTATATATTTCAGACTAAATTCACTTGCATTGTCTCAAATCACTTTCACTATAATCAGTTTTCTACAACTTAGCTTCTATACATACAAGTTCTAGGCCACAAAAAGTCAATTAAATGTGTATGAACCTAGATCACTTCTGAAAGGTTTTCAAAACAAGACCCAGCAAAACCGATAATCGTTTTTTGTCTATTCTTAATCCCAAATATTTCAATCAAGCATTGCTTCTAAATGCAACCCTTTTAAGGAGAAGTTATTTATCCTATGATAATTTTACAATAAATATTAAATATGCCCTCACTGTGCCATACCATAACTGCATGTTTATGCATTTTTTTGAAAAAATATTTTGATGATCTTTTTCAGTTTTATTGATGTATATATAATTAGTATATCAAAAATGTGCATCATTAGTGCATTAATGTTGGTGAATTTGGACATAATTATTTCATGCAAAAAAACTGCACATAACTAGTACCAGTACAATTTGGTGAGTTTGAGTGGTGGTCTTGTTTTCCAAATGCCATAATTCAGGTAATAATCAAATAAAACTATCATTTAAAGAACAGACTATATTTAGAGCAGTTCTACATTCCCAATGAAATTGAGCTGTAGATAGATTTATCCTCTGCCCAACATATGCACAGCACCATTGGCACAGTAGTGTCCTTCTGTCAAACTCCTGCATCAGAGCGGTGCATTTGTTACAGTCAACGAACCTCCTTGACACATCATTATCACCTTAAGTCCATTGCTGACATTGCCTCTCACTCTTGGCATTACACTTTGATAAGTTTTGACAAACGTAAAGATGACATGTATGTACCATTGTAGTGTCATGCATCTCCATAGATTTGCCGTTTGGGAAATTCATGTGACTGGAGTCATTCATTATAGGGCTGTGTGACAGTTCAGTGGTAGAGTACAGGTTTAATAAGCATAAGACCTTGACTTCAGTTCCTAGCACCAAAACAAAATAAACAACAAAAACAACAAAAAATTACAGAATGCAGGCCTGCGATAATGACTTCTTGCCCTTAACAATATGCATTTAAGTTTCCTTCACATTTCTCCATGACTTTACTGCTACTTTCCTTTTAGCACTGAAAAAATAATATTCCCGTGTTTGGGTGTACCGTAGTTTGTTTATGTCGTCATTTACTGGAGGACTTCTAATAATCTCTGCTGCTTCAGAGTTTCAGCAATTAATAACAAAACTTCCATACACATTCACAGGCAGGGATTTCTTGTTGCTGTAGTTCGTTGTTCATTTTTGTAGAAATTATTTTTCAGCTCCTTTGTATAAAAACCAAGGAGCATGATTGCTGGATAACAGTAAAAAGCATGTTTAGTTTGGGAATCTGCAAAACTCTCCCAGGGTAACTATACCACTTGCATCTTCACAAGTAATGAATGAGAGTTCTTACTGCTTCACATCCTTTCCAGCGTTTTGGGGTAACAATGCTTTAGACATTGGCTATTTCAATAGGTGTATAATAATGTTATTTAAACTCCAGTTTTTTAATGCCACGTGATGTGAAGCAGCCTTTCACATACTTATCAGCTATATTAAGTTAATTTTTATGAAGGAAGAATTGAGGTTTGTGTGTAGATTTTCATTTTTTCTGTCCTGTGACCTTCAGTAATTCCAGCACAATTTGTTGAAACGATTATCATTGCTCCATTTTATTGCTTTTGTTCTTTTTTCAAACATCAATTGACTAAATTTATGTGAGTCTATTTCTGGACACTTTACTTGTCCTATTTATCCTTGGTGTTCCTTGAGCTTTCTGGTTTGGTGTCTGAAATTGATTTGGAGTAAATTTTCAGTTATTCTTGCTTCAATTATTTTTTTTTATATTCTATTCTTTTTTCTTTTCTCTTTCTTTTGGTATTCCTATGACACATAAGTTATACCTTTCATAGTTTCCCCACACACAGCCTTTGCATAATCTTGGATAATCTTTCTTTTTTTTTTTCAGTTTGTTTTTATTTTTGCCTTTTTGCATTTCTATTTCAAAAGCTCCTATTGATGTGATCTTAAGTTTAGAGATTCTTTCCTCAGTCCTATCCAGTCTACTAGTAAATCCATCAAAGGCTTTCTGCAAACTCTTAAGACTTTTTTTTCTTGGAGAGGACGTCTGTGTTAGTTTTTGTCTTCAATGCATTTTGTAGATTTTTCTTGATAGCTGGAAATCGTGTACTGGATAAAGGCACTGCTATAAACAGACCTTTGATACTTTGGGGGTAAGGTGTGGGGATGGGGGAAATATTGTTTAGTTCTATGGTTAAGTCTTTTAGTGACCATGTGATTCCAAACTTGTCTTTTGCAAGTGCTTCGTCTCTCCTTTAGAAGGGACAGGTGGCTAGTGAGGACTTTAGGTGGGTACATTTCTTTCGCTTGGCAGGCTAGCAATTGATAGAAACCCCGCAGGTTAGGCTCTGGTGAGCTACTTTCTTCTGAGGGCAGGACTTGTTAAGAAAAAAATGTTCTGAAATGTGTAGAATTGGTCTCTTTTCCCCATTTCTTATGGAAGCACAAAGAAATTTCATTCTAGTATACACTGTAAGATCTTTGTTGAGTTCCTAAAGGTAAAACTTCAATTGTGCTCCTTCCCCCAGAATTGGGTCTCTTGGAGTTTCTAACTCTCAGAAGGATCCATGTTGAGCCTCCAGCAATTCATCAATTACACTTTAAGTTTCCCTATGGGGCACTGGTCCCCATGGGTCTCTGCCTGGCTGTGTCTCGAATTTTGAGGCAATAGTTTGGCCCATGACCTCATTCTCTGACAAGTTTAAGAACAGTGTTCTTAAATTTAGATTGTTAGGCTTTTCATTTGCTACAGGAGAATTAGGACTTCCAGGCTTCTGAATAAGAAATTGTCTTTTTGTTTTTACTGTGGTTAACCCTATGGATTGGCTATCAAATATCCTCAAATTGCTATCACTCTTTCCAGAACTGGCAAATAAAACAAAACAAAACAAAAAAAGTAAAACAAAATTCCTCGAAATATTTTGTCTTTCTGGTTAGTTGTTTTAAACATCATCAGAATACTGGGATTGACTGAAAAGTGTTACTTTTTAAAATTTTTTCACAGAGTTATCAATGTGAGGGGAAAATAATGTATTTATAAACCATCTTCTTCTTTATAGGTACTAAATACTTTTCATCTATTTAAATGAAATAACTCTTTATGGGTCCCATGATAAAGTTATTCACAACTCTTTTTGAAAGAAATTTGGAAATGAAACTGGCAGTGGTTAAACTTCTAAGGTGACCGGAGAGGCACACAGAATATCATCCAGATAATATACAATATTAAAGTTCTTAAATTATGTTGATCATGTCAGTGGAATTAATTTCATAGTGATATGATTTCTGATTTCAAGGACTTCATCAAAACAGACTTGTTTCTCTTTTTTTTTTGTCCATTTCATGTGTTTGTAACTCATTCTTCACATAGACATCTTTTCTGTTTTGAAATACTCAGACACCTGCAATAACACATCGTCATAAAGCTCTTTTATATCAAGTTATTCATCTCTCAGTTTGTTTTCTTTATTGGCCATTGGAAGATTTCCACCCTCATTGCTATTAGCTTAGCAATTAAATAAAATATTCTTCCTATTGAAATGCGCTGTATGGTCCCTATGAATTAGGAGATGTCAAATATTGTAGTTGTTTTTTTTGTTTTGTAGTAGATATGGCTCAACTTTTTTTTAATTCCCACTGTTTCATACTCACTGCAATTTAGAAAAATTGCTGATGCATCAATTAATGCAAATTGTATAAAGGCTTCTATAATTTGAGTTTAAAATGCCAGATCCAACCACTGAGCTTTGTATTATCATGAGCTGCAACTTAAAATGCTGGGTTCAATTTTCATTTACCTAATGTTACCCAGTAATAAGACATGTCTATTAAGGACATCTGTTACAATTTGGAAACCTCTAATTTTAATGGGAAATAATAGAGTTCATGTCTGAAGATTAGAGGTTATGGACTAGGTCTTTACACTGGTTTGGCGTCCTTGATTTAATGCTCTGCCAGCCAACCAAATATATTCACAAAAGGCCCAAAGTCTTGATTCTGCAGTCTAAAAATGAAAAGAGGAAAAAGAAAGGAAAAAAATACAACTTTTCTAACTTGTCACTTTGATCATTGCCTTGTAGAAAATCTGTCACACTACCTGAAAGAAAATAATATTTTCTCATTTTAAAAAGAACACAAAAAGATAAGAAACCAGTGAATAATTACACAGTAAAATATTCTCTGCCAGTGGACTACTGGGAAGGAAGACAGCAGAAGAGAGGGGAGGGAAGAGAGGAAAGCTCTGAAGCCCTAAAGTGTCCCCTAGGCCCTGGGTATCCATGGCCTCCTGCTGATCTTTGGGTTTTCAGTACTGTAGTGTTTTCTTAGGAAGGAGTGAAAGAGGGAGTAAGGGAGAGACAACCTTTGCCTCCTCTTTCCCTCTCTTGAACTGACAACTTAGAGATAGCGAAAAGAATGCATCTGAGAAAACAATTATGTCTGCCAACTTGAGCAACTGTAACAATGAAATCCTGAGGTTTTTTTTTTCTTTATTCAAGGCAACCTTAAGCATTCCTTTTGAATCCAAGTCCTTAAAGGCATTTATGACTCTCACGGGTATTTATTTTAGCTGAATACTATGCATTTGCTATGCCAAGAACAATCTTGAGTAAAAAAAGATTCCTGTCACTCTATTCAGGCTTCAACAGAAAGCACCCAAGCCAGTAAATCACTAAATGGAACTACCAACTTCCTATGACGTGCATGAATAATGCCTTAGCAGTCCTCTCACTGGAAAGATTAGAAGGGGAGTGTACCCAACCGAGCTGAGCCCAGAAGTCCATCAAAATCAATCTCTCCCTTTTAATACTAAGTATTTTGAAATGTTCTAACAGGAAACAATAGAATCAAATTTCTTTCCAACCTACTGTCTGCTTAAAGGAAGAATTATGATAAGCAAATTTCCCAAGATTTATGTATCAGCAAAAAGTTCAGTGTTAACTTGAGAGCACCTTGGTGGGAGAAAAACAAAGATAAAGGCAAAAATTTAACGTTGAACACCTAGACGGATAAAAATCGAGCTGATCATGTTGCAAATATGACTTTTTGCTAATGGGAGGAAAATAGAAATATCCTTGACCCCATTTTGAACTACAATATGAAAGAAATGCATTGTTTATACATAGATTACCCTAATAAGATAGTGACAAGTTTATGAAATTTTCAATATCTATAGAAAGTGTACAAATATATTTTATTATTATCAGTCCCCTAATTATAGTCCTTAACCATGAGCACATTCACCGAAGCCATGAGCACCCCATGCACCTGCTCATCTGTGCTTTACACTTCTATTGAAGGAAATGCACGCCATTGCAAGAAGCCTTTTACTCAGACTGTCTTCATTCACCTTCACTTTCTAAAATTGTAAGCCCAACTTTAAGTCCTCACATGTTGTCACTAATTGCATAAACGCAACTTTTCCTATTTCATTACCCCTTTTAAGCTTTATTTTTCTCCCAAATACTTTTATCTTAAATTATTTATCCTTTATCAAAATGACTCCTAGGGGCTGCAGCTATAACTCAGTAGTGGAACACTTGCCTAACATGCACAAGATTCTGGGTTTGAACCCCAGCACCAAAAAATGAAAATGGAATGAATCTTTGTGGCATAACTAATAAACACATTTCTATTGGATTTTTAAGCTTATTAAATCATTTCAAAGTTCAAAATCTTTAAAAAATTTGTTTAGTTCATTTCAAAATGATTTAATTCTTACAAAAACTGTTTTCATATTTTATTAATTAACATTCTTATATTGGATGCTTACAGGATTTGATCTCTTTTTATTAGTATTAATGCAGAATTATAATTCTAAAAAATAAGAAAGATGGAACATCATTTTTTTCAGATTCATTTGACTCTTGGTGATTTATGAATTAATCAGTCATCAATAGAATTAAAGGCCATTTATACTAAACAAATTGCTTACGGCTGCAGCAAATTGTGTTTTGAGGCTTATCATAAGGACTATAAATTGCCAGTCATGTTATTAGACTTATAAATCTAAGAGCTAGTGAAAATTGATTAACTGACTCTAATTTTTCTGCACACATCATTACTCTAGCTTATTATTTTTGTTTCCTAGGTCAGAGCAGTTCACTTCAACAGTGAGTGAAAAAATGTGCATTTCTAGTATTTCAGGATAACATTTGGGGGATGTTGTTTGGTTTGTTTTCATTTCTGCACGCATTTTTTGAGATCAACAAAACCAAATTTGTGCTTTTATGAGAATATTTGTTTTTCTTTTTTGCCTATACATTATCCACTATGATCTGAATGATTGTATGCCCCCAAAAGCCCTAAAGTGACAGTTTTAAAAGATGATTCTTTTGGATGCGACTGGGTCATGAAGGTAGAGTGTTTATGAATGGGTTTGGTGTCCTTCCATCCTGTGTGACTACAGCAAGAAGATGACCACCAAGGAAGCAGTCACTCACCAAAACCCCCCGAATGACAGACTTCAGCACCCAGAACTGTAAGAAATACATTTGCATTGTTATAAACCACCTGGCCCATATTTTGTTACAGCAGCTCAAACATACTAAGATTATTGCCTGAGAATAATAATCTAGGTACAGAAACTAGTCTACTTTGAGAAAATACTTGTGAAATATTTCTTGAGTTTGGTGATAGAACCAAACAACCCAGACATAAAATAACCACTTCTTAAAATACTAAATACATAATCTACTTTTTAAATTTTTTAAATTTTTTATTGTACCATCAGAAAGGAACAATATGAAATGCATATATTCTTAAACCGGAATTACCCCCACATTGCCCACACCCCATTCTCTTGACTCTTCTATATTTCACCCCTACAAACAATATAAATGCTTAGGTTTTGAATTTTCCACAATTAAATGATTGTATAAGTATTATTTGTATTCTTAGGTGGATAAAGAGTATGCTACATTTTTGGTTGTCTCCCTACATCCCTCTCTATTCTCCCTCCCTCTACCTCCTCCCAAGAATAGAGAATTCTCAAAAAGTTAAAACATTCATTATGTATGGTATTGGGCTCAATACCATACATACTAAGGACATGGAAGACCTCAGAAGCAGCATCAGAAGCAACATGTCTTTACCTTTTGCCTCCCTGTCTCTTGTCCCTCATTCTTCTCTAAAGCAAATCACAGAAATTATAATTCCTCCTCTCTGGGGAAGACAGGTCATAGAAACTAGAGCCTCTTTTCCCAAAGTCAATCATCCAATCTTGAACTATTGCTCTTACCTTCCCCTGTGTTCTATGTACGAACTGTCCATAAGGACATTCTCTGGCCTACGCTTGTTAGGTGGTTGGTCACGCAACCCTTATTCCTGCTGGGTCATTCTCTGTGCCCAGGAGGAAGAAATGTACAACAGAGAAGCCAAGAAAAACCCACACAGACAGAACTTGATGAGTTTCCCCACTCAGTCTGTTTCTAGTAGATTAGGTCCTTTCTGTTCCATCATATTCCTAGATGGGTGTCCCTGATTTATTGACCATGAGCATAAAATAGAAATTTTCCCAAGTATCTTGCAGTCTTCAGTCTGACAACTCCCGGACTCTGATGTGTTGATGTGTCAAGACCCTCAATATGGCTAAGAAATGATATCACCTCTTTCTGCCCCTACAGTGACCTTCATGAAGAAGGTCATGAAGAAGCCATTATTAGAAAGATCAGCGTTCATGTATTATTCACTTGTTAAATGTGCAATTGGTTCAGGAGAATATTCTGGATGTAAAGTGTGAGTTTTGAACTACCTGACACATGTGTTTCCCTGTTTCAATACATCTCATATATAAAGTTATTATAATATTGTTATACATGGATCTCCTCTTCATCATTATTCTACTAGAAACTTTCCATGGTTCCTCTACTACCTACAGTAAAATTCTCAGGAATTTCATTTTTTTCAAATTAGTCTTCAAAAACTGTATCTTCAGGTTCATTCAAAAAATGTAATTAATTCCTAAATATCCACCTGTCTTACTCACTATTCCTGTACCTATTCCTGTAAAGCTGTACCTCCATCTATTAAGAAAATCTTCTCCCAAAATTATTCCCTATTCATTCCCTTGGAAAGTATTGCAAATTAACCTAACTCATGTAAGTTATTAATATTTCTATTCGTGCCATTTATCTATTGCATTCTACTTGATTGTTTTTCCTGCACATTATATTTTCACTTTTATAATATTTAACAGGTATAGTGAAAATTTTAATAAATTATTGGCTATATAATCACAGCACTTCATAGACAATGTACTTTACAGAACAAAGAAGTATCATGACCAAATCACTTACTAGGAACCTATAATTTAAAAAAGTGTCAAATGATTTAATTAACCTAAAAACAAATATATATACAAATTGCAAACTAATTTGAAATATTTTACAAAATGCCCTCTTCTCATTGGGGCTACAAATTTCAGACCTTGGAAAGAAAAGTTGAAGCTGATAAGAAATGATGGGATTTAGAGTGTGCCAACCCCAAACATGCCATTGAGACCTAAGAGATATTTGAAATAGGCATAGAAAAAAACTCTGTCCTCCCATTCTCTACTTGGAAAAGCATGGCAATTTTTCTTTTGACTCCTGGAAATTATATTCTTCCTACAACTGATCTATGCCCCCAGCCCTTTCTATTTTGTTTTGATTCAGGTCTAGGTTGCTCAGGCTGACCCCAAACTTTTGTTTCTCCTGTCTCAGACTCTGGAGTATCTGGGATTGCAGATGTGTGCCACTGCTCCCAACTTGGTATTGATAATCAATGGAGATGACTCTAGACCCTTCTCAGCCCAGTCATGGCACCAGAAGAATCTATGTAGCAAAATGTACTAATTAAACCTTATTTTCTTTCAGTGCTTTTCCATGTGCTCTCCTAGAAGCTCAAAATCCTTTTCATTTTTTTGTTGCTTCACTACAACATTGTTTTTCTTTGCTAAGATGTTATATAAGCTCCACTGCTCACTAAAGTTACTTATCACTGAGTGTTCTCATGTTTATATACTATGCACATACCAATAAACTTCTGTTTGTTCTTCTCTTTTCATTCTATCATTTTCCAGTCTTATTTCTAAGGCTGGTTAATATACCTTGAATGGGTACAGGAAAAAATAACACTTTTCCTCCCCTCCAGAGGAAAGGGGGGCTCTAATTTATTGATGGACTTCCACAGAGCCAGACTGGTGGGCAGTATAAGTACAAAAACTGAGGTGATAATTTTGGAGTTTAAAAAATAACTACATTCAAACTTTATTCTCATCTATTTTCTATACTATAATAGAAAAAAATATTAACTGGTATTTGAAGCATGCAATAATTTACAGCTCAAATGTCACAAAAGATTTACAAGAAATCGTAACTTGGTCCCTTAATTCTCCAAATATATCAAGAATCCTTTCTCCCAAAAGAATACACAATTTTTGAGCATAGATGGGGAGCAGAACACTAGCACTGTTTCTTACATACTCACCCTACACTTAATCATCATAAATGTCACGACTCGTGCTTATATATGCAGGCTGAAGTTTAGAACAGAAATACATATCCAATTAATTTTGTTATAACTATAAATATCAGAGAACTATTTCAACATCCAGTTAAAGGAGTTTATCCACTGGTTGCTCTGTTGGTTTGTTTTAACTCAGTGTTAGTTACTACAAATACTTTAATTAATCTAACAATCCTCTATATATAGAAATAAATGTACAGGGCATGTCCGAATTATATCCCTAAATGTGTTTAAAGTAAACAGTGATCATTCAAACTTTAATCTTACATCATTTGCTTGCACAATAGCAACTAATCTATGTACAAGACCTCATGATGTTAGGATGTTTGAGCAGGTAGGGCTTTTATTTATTTTTATATTCTGCTCTTGTCTTATCATGCTATGAGTACTATGAGTGATTTGCTCTGAACAAAGAGTTTTTCAAAGTTTTAATATGGGTAAGATGTCAAAAATGCTGGTAAAGGTAAATGGTCTGTTTCACTACACCACAAATATTTTTGTAGGTTTTCTTTTTCCTTTCTTTTTTTACCTTATATCAAACTCCCCATAGTTGCACTATTTCATTTGAACTATTTTTCAAAAGAAAAAAAAACAGAAAAAAGAGGACTATCCGTATGCTTCAATAAAATTTAAAAAGATGTTCCTATTCTTAATCATTATACCAACATTTACTATAGTTAAATTATAAAATAATTTCTTTTATAGAAGCTAGCTAAGGACAAATTCTTTTAAAATTATAACAGAAAATGCCTACAAAACTACACACATTTAAAACATATATATTTGAAGAAAGAATATATTCAAAATAATCACAGTATTTATTTTCAACTCTAATAGATTAGGTTATAGTCTTTTGTAAGATACTTGCTTTTGCTCTCTTCTTCTGTTCTGAACAGTCACCTAAGTAACTGAAATTTTTTGGCACCGTAAGCGATATTGTAGCCAGACATAGTTATAAGCACTGGGATACTCAGGGTGTAAAATAATTATAAAAACCTTCATGAGAGTTGAGCAAACCAATATTGATCTTGGATTCTTTAGATTGCACCTGACCAAGGTTAAAAGGGGCTCAGAATCCAAGTGGAAGGTGCCTCTTGCAGGTTGTTGAGTCTGAGAGAGAATACAGTTTTTGGAGAATTCATCCAACTTGCCTCAGTGAGTATGGAAGGGAACAATGTTTGCATCTTCTTTAATATAGTAAACTACATTCACTTAGTTCTAAAAAGAAGTGAAAAATAAAACAGGAATCTTGATTGGTGTTGCTGGATGTAGAGGCAGGAAGATGAGGCACATTTCCTCCCCTATGAAAATGGGCAAGCCTGAATCCCAACTAATAGAAGACAGGAAATAACTAAAATCAGAGTTGAAATTAGTGAAATTGAGAACAAAAAAAGAAAAAGAAAAAAAAACAAAACAAATTATCAACAAAACAAAGAGTTGGTTCTCTGAAAAAATAAACGGGATCCACAGACCACTTGCCAACCTCATCAAAGAATGAAGTGAAGCAAATCAACAAAATCAAAGACGAAAACAGAGATATCACCATAAACTCAACCAAAATCCAGAAGATTATCAGAACTTATTCTGAAAACTTATACTCTGCCAAGTTGATAACCTGGAATATATGGACAGATACTTGGCCACATACGACACCCTCATATTAACAACTGAGGACATTTAAAATCTAAACCAACCAATCTCAGGTAGCAAATCTAAACAGCAATCAAAGTACTTCCAAAAAAAAAAAAAAAGCCCAGGACTAGATGGATATACGGCAGAATTCTACCAAATTTTCACAGAAGAATTAACACCAATCTTCTATAAGTTTTTCCATGAAATTGAAAGGGTTGGAGCACTCCCAAACATTTTTTAATGAAGCAAATATTAAACTGATACCAAAATCCAACACAGACACGTTAAGAAAAGAAAATTACATACCAATTTTCATGATGAACACAGATGCAAAAATCCTTAATAAAATTCTAGCTAATCGGATCCAAAAGTACATCAAAAGATAATACATCATGACCAAGTGGGCTTCATTCCAGGAAAACAAGGCTAGTTCAACATGCGCAAATCAATAAATGTAATTCACCACGTAAACAGTATTAAAAATAAAAATCATATAATCATCTCAATTGATGCAGAAAAGGCCTTTGATATAATTCAACACCCCTTTATGCTCTAAACCCTAAAGAAGATAGGGATCAAGGGAGATATTTTAACTATGTAAGATTCATTTATGAAAGACCTATAGCCAACGTTATGCTCAATGGTGAAAGACTGAAACCATTTCCACTGAATTCAGGAACAAGACAAGTTGTCCACCTTCACCACTCGTATTCAATATAGTCCTTGAAACCTTTGACAGGTCTATCAGGCAAGACCAAGGAAATCAAAGGAATTCAAATAGGAAAAGAGGAATTCAAGTTGTCCCTATTTGCTGATGACATGATCCTGAACCTAGAAGACCCAATAAGCTCAACCGGAAGAGCTTACTAGTGATTTCAGCAAAGTGGCTGGCTATAAGATCAACACCAATAAATCATTAGCTTTCCTATACTCCAGTAACAATTCCATAGAAAAAGAAAAATCAGGAAATCTGTCCCATTCACTATCTCCTCCAAAAAAATAAAATACTTGGGCATAAATCTTACAAAGGATATTAACAACCTCTACAAGGAAAACTATCCAACTTTAAAAAAATAAATTGCAGAAGATCTGAATAGATAGATAAACATTCCATATTCATGGTTAGGCAGAATCAATATAATCAATATGGCCATTCTACCCAAAGTCCTATACAGATTTAATGCAATCCCTACCAAAATACCAATGTCATTCTTCAACGATATAGAAAAAGCAATTCTCAAATTTGTATGGAATAACAGAAGACCCAGATTAGCCAAAATATTACTTAGCAAAAAGGAGGAAACAGCTGGTATCTCAATTCCTGACCTGAAATTAAACTATAGGAAGTTAGTAACAAAAACAGTATGGTATTGCTATCAAAACAGAACTGAAGACCATTGGAATAGAATAGAGGATTCTGAGATGAACCCCCATACTTAAACTATCTGATATTTGATAAAGGGGGCAAAAGTGTAGTGTGGAAGAAAGATAGCCTGTTCAACAAACGGTGTTGGTCAAATTGGACAGCCATATGTAGACAACTGAAATTGGATCCTTACCTTTCACCCTGCACAAAAATTAAATCAAAATGGTTCAATGATCTGGATATTAAATCAGCAACTTTTCAATTGCTTGAAAAATAAGTAGGATCCACATTACATGACATAGGGGTCAGCACTGCCTTCATTAACAAGACTCCCATGGCGCAAGCAGTAAAGTTAAGAATAAATGAATAAATGAATGGGATGCAATTAAACTACAAAGCTTTTGCACAGCTAAAGAATTAGTCAAGAGTCTCAAGAGAGATCCTACAGAATGGGAGAAAAACTTTAGCTGCTACACCTTGGTCAGAGTGCTGATATCCAAAATGTACGAAGAATTCAAAAACAAACACCAAAATCACAAATAATCCAATTAATAAATGGGCTATGGAACTAAAAAGAAACTTCTCAGTATAGGAAGTCCAAAAAACCCATAAACATGAGAAAATGCTCTACATGACTAGCAATAAGAGAAATGCAAATCAAAACACTGAGATTCCACCTCACTTCGGTAAGAGTGGCAAAAATGAAGAATATGAACAATGACAGATGCTGTAGTGGCTGTGGAAAAGAGGAACACTGTCACATTGCTAGTGGAACTGCAAAATGGTACAGCCACTCTGGAAAGCAGTGTGGAGACTCCTCAAAAATTTAGGGCTGGAACTGCCTTTTGACCCAGCTATCCCACTCCTGGGTATTTTCCCAAAAGAACTAGAATTGGCATATTATCGAGATACAGCTTCATCAGTGTTTATAGCAGCTCAATTTACTATAGTTAAATTATGGAACCAACCCAGATGCCCCTCACTTGATGAGTGGAATCAAAATCTTTGGTACATATATACAATGGAATACTACTCAATTATTAGAAAAAATGATATTATGGCATTTGCAGCCAAATGAATGGAGATGGAAAAAACTTATGCTAAGGGAAACATCCCAAACTCAGAGACTCAAGGGCCAAGTGTTTTCTCTCATTTCTGGAAGCTAGAATACAAGCAGAAACAGTATGATAGATGGTTTAGCTAATAATAACTTCAGCATGTATGAATGTTTTACATGAAGAGGGGGAACCTTGCCGAGGATGCTGGGATACATAGGGTGGAAGGCTGGGAAGGGGGGAGGGAGTAGGAAGGATATAAGGGAAACCGAAGGGAGGAATTAATTCAGAGGGAAACCTTCGACTTCCATGAGAAGTCCATTTAACACTAGGGTTTAATAGGGGGAAGCATGGAACCATAGGGAACCCAAGGGGAGAAACTACAGAATGGCATTAGCCTTGGCTAACTATGTGAATATATATTTGTTCTTGATTGTTTGATAATGATTCCCTACTAACTGTAAGCCCATATTTAATGAATTTAAAAACATGGGCAAGGCTGACCTTCCTACAATGGAAGGCATAATACATTTATTTAATTAAAACTGTACATGGCATGGGAACCTTCAGAAATAGTAACACAATAAATAACACAGGGACAATTGTATATTTAATTTTTTACATGGATGGAACCCGGAGGCTCTTACCACTAACACAACCCCAGCGTTTTATTTATTTATTTATTTAGTTTTTGTTTAAAGACAGGGTCTTATTAAGTTGCTCAAGGTTTCAGTAAGTTGCTGAGGCCAGCTTTGAACTTGCAATCCTCCTGCCTCTGCTTTCTGAGCCACTGGGATTACAGACTTGTGCCACTGTGCCCAGTCTATGTGTTTTGTTGTTGCTGCTGCTGCTGTTGTTTTGTTTTTTAAAGAGAGAGAAGGACAGTGAGAGAAAGAGAGATTCAATATTTTTTAGCTTTTTCTGTGGCTTTTGTTGCTCCAACACTTCCGCTTTGTTGTGTACATGGTGCTGGATTTCAAACCCATGGATTTGCACATGCTGGGCAAGTGCCATAACTGCTGTGCCCCAGTCTATGTGGTTTCAATGTATTGTTTTGATGCAAAATGAATAGTCATGTAGAAATGTGATTGGATAGATGGGAACAGATTGGATCTATTGGAACAGAATAAGGGGGACTCAGCCAGACCTGTCTGCTAAAATTCTCCTGGGTACAGCATTTCTCCTGTATAGCATTTCTTCTTCCAAGATGTGTGGCATTGTCCCTCTAGAATGAGAGTTTGGGCAAAGGGAGGGGAAAGAGTGACCAAACTGGGTTTTATGGCTTCTTTTGGGAAAGAGATGATCTAAATTCTGTGATTTGTTGGGGGAAAAGCATGGTGGCTGATGGAGAATTGAGAGACAGGACGTCAAGAGTAGGTCAGAGAGACCACATTTCTGAGAATTTCCAGTGTCCTTTAGTTCCACTACTCAACATGCCAAAGGGCCATATTTTAGGGTATCATATTCTGGGCCCCAGTATTGATTTAACATTCCCTTTATTTTTCTTTATTTTCATGTGTATGGACCAATCTCCTTCCATTTCCTGATTAAAATTGTGGTAGAGTTTAGAAAGGATAAAATTTACATCGTCAACTCTGTAAAACAAGTGAGGCACCAGATATTTAGCTTTGGATTAACACATCGAATTTAGGGCAGCTCATTAATCTTCCATTTTCTCTCCAAGATTCCAAATCGACACACTTAGGCAATTTAGCAGTAACTTAAATGATTAATAGGTTTCTCTAGTAGTAACCTAATTGCTATGACACTAAAGACAAGAACATTGCAAAAGATAAAGCATTGAGGCTCAAATTACCTCCCTTCTAGGTGGCAATCAGCTGTTAAAGGCAATTCTAGGATTCCTTTGAGCAACAAACAAATTACTGTTGCCAAGTATGCGTTTTGCCTTGCCGGATCCAACTGGAGGACATTCTCATTAACAAATTCTCATACCCAGCTCAATATTTTCTATCATATCCAAGATTTTTTTCTTAATCAAATTTCTCCAGGATGAAAATTCTTTAAAAAATTCTAATCAATATTTCTATGTTTCACTTCCACATGCAGCTTATTCCCAAACACACCGTAGTTTTACATTTTTGTTTAGTGTAATAATACCACTAATCTAATATCAAATGAATGTATAAATGTATTTAATAAATAAGAAGTGAAATGGAAAGGAAAGCAATCATCTGAAAAATCTAAGCTTCAGCTCCATTTGTGATATTTTTAAATGCCCCAGAAAAGTACCTACTATCAAAAAAGAATATAGTTCTAGTTTTTCTATTTGGCTTTTTCTGTTTACATGATGTAATCATAAAATATCCTTTGGGCTACAAAGAAGAAAAAAATACATGATAAAATCTGAATCATCAAATAAAATATAATTTTTTCTCATTAATGTTTTTAAATTGTTCACACCAAAATGCAATACACCTTTTGATCACTTAAATCAGCATGGGTTATTTTTGCAGCAAACAGAAGATTTCTCTAAGTTATCATCTATCAAAGTCAAGGCCTACAATTTACTTTTAATTCTATCCATATCAGCAGTGGAAACATGTACTTCTAAACTTGAAAAATACAGATATGTTGACATTGTGGGATGCATGTTCAATCCTAGCATCCTAATATAATCTGTAGTACCTGTAATTTCCCCCTAAAATAGAGTTTGTCAGTTTAAAGAAAAATATTTTCTCTCCTTTTGTACTTTGTGATTCTGATATTATATTAAGCTGTTTAAAAAAGACATTCTAGCTTTCTTTAGGTTCTTTACTTGGTGGCACTGCCACCACTGAGTTTTTATTATGTAAATTATTGCAATCTGGTTAGCTCCTTTCGTCTTTTTTCTTAACAAAAGGGGTCTGCAAGCACTAATCAAAATGTTGCAATTTACATATTAATGAAGTTTTTATAATGACATTTTCTTCATACACAGGGTAAGCAAAAGAGAGACTTTTATCCTTTTTTAAGAAAGCAGTCACTAAATTTTGATCTTATGGAGTATCTTTGTAACTTCCCAAAGCCAGTTCAAGTGGTATTTATGTATTTTAATCAGATACAGAAAGAAAGTGCAAGGTATGAGCTGTACATGTGCTGTGGTTGTGGTTATAAGCTATACTTTTTATATACATTTATGCATTTGTAATTACACAAAATGCTAGGGATACATTTGGCCGGGAGGATGCTGTGCACAATCAAATCCTAATCATTCCAGGAATGGAACAACATTCCACTAAAAATGAAGAAAGACAAGGAGTGTTAGAAAGCTATGTCAAAGAGTCCAGCTGTTTTCATAGAATATAGGTGATTTCCTGGTGCTAGCAAAGTCCAGAAGAAGCATTCTAATAACTAGAAAGGTTTATAATTACAAAGAAGCCCATGTATAAAGATTCACAAAAATAGAATAAGTGGATGAAATTACTTAAAATCATCTTCTTAATAATGAGGTGCTCTGATTGTAAAAGTACTTTGACTTTTTAGAATATACCACTGAAAACCAAGCTGAAAAAACAAATTAACAATCTGTCACTTGAACGTGGTCTCCCACAGACAATATGCTCATAAATGAAAAGACAGAGATTCCAGCATTCATCATAATTCAATCAAAGACATGCTTGGGAAAGTCAGGCAAGGAACAACTTGTATCATATTTTCCTTAATTGTCTAAAGATCACACAGGCACAATATTTGCTATGGGAATTATTTTTCCATCAATAGCACTCTGAAACACTATATATACTAAAGGAGAAGAGAAAGAGGAAAAAAATATGACTGTAAATTTTGTGTGAATTCTTAGTTGTATTACGCTAAATATTTTCTGTGAAAAATTTGGTATCACTAACCTGAAAAATGTCAGCATTTGTCCAAATACTAGCCCCCACCCAGGGAACTGATGTGAAAATTAATAAATATTACTAAGAATAACAGTGTAATTATTGATTTGTTTTGTATGAAAATATATCATGTTATAAAAACCAATTTAGTACCTAGGATTAGTAAAACTTTTAGGAAACTAAAGAATTTTAAATTATTGAAGATTATCTAATACAACATAAACTGGTCCTTAAATCTGAAAAATTAAAATATAATGATTGTAAATATAGATCAATTTAGATTGGCTTCAATCTAAGCTAGACATATATTTTTAAAACAGCAATGGATAAGGACAATTCTTGTTTTGAATTCATAGAATGACACGCTAGCAAGTGAAATAATAAAACAGGTCTTACTTTTCTTTTCACAGCAGGACAAGAACACCCGTTCAATTGGATTAGATGACATCATGCCAAGAGCCATTAGTCCAATCAGTGACTTGTGCCTGCAAATTCTACCATTTAGACACATGGAACCACTTTCCCGTCACATCTGGCCACTTGGGCATGTGAGTTGGCACCAGCATACTGTGGAAAAAATGAATGTTCCTGCCCAAGCTATTTACCCCAAATCCTTTAATATTGCGGGGTTATTTCTCTTAATAAAAGAGGATCCTTAAAACTATGCACCTCTCAGCTGTTCGTTCATGATCAACAGAAATTTTATTTTTCTTCCTCCTCTTCACTTGAGTGGTTTAGGTTCTGAATAGCTTCAATCTAGCTCCAGGCCTCTGAACCGTTGATTGCTCATGTTCAGGTATTGATTTCAGGTTGCGCCAATTCATTGAAATTGTACTTAATTTCAAAGGACCTCCATCACTGACTGGAAGACCAGTTTGCAAGGATGTGGACAAATGACTTCCCTCCGGGGAACCTGACCTCTTCCAACCACAGGTAGATGCAGGCTTTCCAATGACAAAGAGTAATTGTTCTCATCTCTTGCGGGTTATCCCGCAGGTTATCACAAGTGTTTCAGTCTCCAAAGGCAAAAAATATTTTGCTTAATTTTATTTGTTATGTTTTCCCTTGTCACCAATTTAAAATTAGTTATGCCAAACATAAATAAATTAATTTTCCCGGACTTCCTGAAACATATTAAACTATGAATTCTAGAAAACTGAAATACATACAATTGTTGGTGATCCATCTTTTATTATAGTAGGTTGCTATCCAGAATTAAAGAATACATACAAACATATGCACATGTGTGTTTGTACACACAGAACACACTTCCATCACTCTGCCATAGCACAGGTTCTAGAGAGATTCAGTCCATTTCTAATTCCTTCTTCACACTCATGAAATTCCTTGCTGCTGTCTGTCTGCTGACTTGACTAGTTAGTTAATTCTCACTGTGCCTAGTCAGTTTATCTCAACACTGTGCTATTATTTGTGGTATTATTTGATCAGTGCATCCAACAGCTGTGACTTGTCAACTGAATACATTTTTTTCCTAAAGAGATGTGTTTTGGTTGTTTTTAACATAATTCAAAATATTCTTTTTTTAACCCTCCTTTCCTCTTCTCAAGGGAAAAGTGTGGGAGACCAGAACAAAGAAGAGTTCACTAATTGGATTTTTTCTTCTTCCAAAACTAATACGTGGTTCTTACAGAATTCTAACAGCTTAATATTTTTATAGGTATATATCATGGTAACAAAAGAAAAACAAGGATGGATCAGTGGATCAGTGGTGGAGTGCTTGGCTTGCACACATGAGGACCCGAGTTCGAACCTCAGCACCTAAACAACTAAATGTCAGAAAACAAAAACAAAAACAAACAACAACAAAAAAAACGATGAAAAATGAAGTAAAATTTATTTATTGCATCTTTCTAAAAAAAAACAAGGAATATATCCCAACTGGGCTTTTGATATAAGGAAACAAATCTGAAAATATGTTAAAAATCTATTAAGCAAGCTCTGTTAGAAGAAAAAGCAGAAAATATATCCTAGCAAAATCTCCAATGGCAAAGGGTGACCTCATTAAGATTTTATTTGATCTTCTGTTTATTACATCAGAGGAGAAAAGATTATTTTTTCACTCTCTGCAAGGTCCATGACTGAGACATGTATAACAAAAGATAAATTAACCAAAGAAAAGCATACACATTATTTAATGTAAGCCTTCCTAAATGAAGATCCAAAGAAGCAGGGAAACCTATGTATTTTATGCTAAGTTTGAGGGAAGAATTAGGTAGTTGTGGAATATGATTGAAGTGTGCCCTGCTTAAACTCGGGGGACTAATTTATCAAGGTCTATTTGTTCAGTTTCTTTTCTGTGTTCCTTTAGAGATAAAGGACATTTCTTCCTTCTTGGTATACAATAGGCAGCTCCCACCTGAGGATCTTGTACCCACAGGGAAAGGGCAGAGAATTCTACTGTGACCTGCTCCACTAAAGAAGGGCAAGGGAACCTCAGAGGAACTGTCTTTCTTCTGTTGTCTCTGCCAATGCCCAGTGCCATATTTTTGGGGTAGCATGTTCTAAACCCCATCAACGTTATACTAATAAGGTACTTTTTTATGTTTATGGGAAAATACATTAAAACATTTGATATAGTAGTTTAACAGATTTTCTAAGTGCATTGGAAAATAATTATTTTACCTTTAGTGTCCTTTAACAAGATTAAGCAACAGATCTTCAACAAACATATAGATAATTCTTAAAAAATGAAAATAAATATCAACAAACTTACCAGAAAATAGTGGAGAACCAGACACATGTTTATACTTTAGTTTTCTAGCTCTTCAATTTCTTTTAATTTTTGTTTTCTTCTCTCTCTTTTCTTCTTTTGTTTCTTACCTTATTTAGTTATGTCATCTTAAATTTCTTCTACAGTAAGATACATCTATCAGAGACGGTCCTGTGATTCTCCTCCTCTCACGCTTTGTGGGTCTGAGGATATGTTAAGAATGTTCAAAGTGTGTCAAGTTGCTCTTCCCACATCTTCCCCCATACATGGGATGTTCTTAAGTTTCTCAGCTCCCCAGTCAGAGCACAGCTTTATTTCAGTAGTTCAAAAGAATTCTAATCATTGCAAAAATCTCTTACAGTTAGAAACTTTGGCACAGAATCTTGCAAGCGGACCATGATTGGACATGACCTTAAAAAACACAGCATTTTTTGTAATAAAATGTAAAATGTTGAATGTTTTCACTGAAAACATTTCTCTGCAAGTTAAAATATGATATACATTTATCAAAAACACTAATTGATTTATTATTGTCAATACTCTTTAAAGTTTTGTGAGTTTTTTTAATAAGGAACATAAAATGTATTATATATATTAATTTGTATATTAAATGACCATACTCAAGGTTTTTACTTGAGGTTTTTACAAGGTTTTTACATTTACAGTCAAAATGTCCATTCTTCCCTCATTCTTTACTTTGTCAAAAAAAAAGAGCCCCACTTGTCCAAACCTCCTGGCATCTTCCAGTCGTTAATCTATGCTTCTTAAGCTTTCGTTGATTAGGACTTGAAACCGCAGCTGGCTTCTAAAAGTGCTTTTGCACATCCATGTATAACCTGTCTCTGTTGCTTGGAATCTATACTGCACAAGACCATTTTATAACAGAAGAGAATGAAAAGGATATTACAGATATAATTTTAAAATATTTGTCTTATTAATCAAAAGAAAAATAATTCATTGGTAAACTTTGGAACTTAGCTAAGATTATTCATACCACTATTGACAACACATGGTATTCTCAACATTGTAATTTAGTCTCACCATTATAAGCACCAGACTTCATCCTCCAAGTATCCTATTTCTTTGAGTCTATCACTCTTTTTATATTCACTCCTTCATTTTACCTGATCATTGGCACACATAATTTTTAACATTCTAGTCTTAAATTGTAATGATATTGATAAACACTTTCTGAATAGTTGGTTATCTCCATCATTTAAGGAACAGTCTACCCATTATTCACAACCAGACTGCATAGTAAAGACATCTGGGAATTTTGAGAAATACTAACATTCAAGCCACCAGAGTAGACTAGTTGAATCAGAATCTCAAGATGAGAACCAAGTAGAATATTTTGAGAAATACTATTGTTCATTGTCATTACTTCCTGATATACATCTTTTTACTCCTTAGTCTCAAAATGGCTTCATCATTCCACCAAAATTGTTATTTTCAAGGTCTTACTTATAAATCGCCAAACACAAAAGGTAAAGTAAACACAAAGACAAAGTCAGTTCCTATCGTCCTTACCTACCCCTTGGCATAGCTTCAACCACCACTTGAGTATCCATAATTCCAAATTCTGCAGCTCAAATTCAGTTCTCTCTGGGATCTAGACAAAATATTCAATTAACATTTACTGAGCATTTATTATTTTCTGAATACCCCATAGGCTTCTCAAACACTAGTGTTGACACGTTAATTAATTAACCAAACTGTCACCCCTTTCATCACTCCTCCCTAAAACAAGAAAAACTCACAACAGATCACTACCATCAATAAAGAACTATGACAACACAGCTGTCCATCTCCCCAAACATACCTCTATTTGTAATTTTTCTTTGTTCCTTTCTCTCTCTTAATTCCTTGTTCCAGTTGCATCTCAGGGGTGAGATTCGTCCTTATTTATCTCCTTTTGTTAGTCAGCTTTCCATTTCTGTGACAACATCCTTGAAATCATCTACTTAAAATTAGGACTGGTTTATGTTGGCTTAGTGCTTGGAGCTTTCTGTCCATGGTCAGTTAGTCCTGTTGTTTGGGGGTCTCTGGTAAGGCCACACATCATGTCAGGAGAACATGGTGGAGGAAGCTCATTTACCTCATGGCTGAGAGTGAAAGAGCACAAGAAAAAGAAAAGGGTTGCAGTTCCATTATTCCCTTTGAGGGTACATCCCCAGTGACCTAAGAATTGCCATTAAACTCACCTCTTAAACTTTCCTCTATTTCCCAATAGCACCAAACTGGGGTCTAAGCCTTTGACATATGGACCTTTGGGGCACATTTAATATCTGTTTGTCTGTTTCCACTGTCGCACTCAAAATTTCAAATGCTCACCTTGATTCTCTTGGATTTCCCAATTATTGTCTAATTTCTCCAGGCTTAATACTCATCTATTTCTTGCCCTTTCTAAAGACAGCCACTACATTGAATTTTCTGAAATAAGTTTGATAACATTCCTTATCTGATTAAAGTCTCCCATTGCCTAGACTATCATTTCACTGTTTCCTTGAAGACACACTTTGTTTTTACAAGATATTAACTGTGTTCTGTGTAAAAGATTAATATTAATGATGTTTTTGTTTTGATATTTGTACTATTATATATGTTAGAAAGCTATTTTCATGCTACAATGCTACAATTGGCTTTAGAAAATGGCTTTCCAGAGTAGAGAATCCTAGGAAAATGCAATGGAGATAATTTCATGAATGAATATGTATGTCTAATCTGTTACTGATGCAGAAGAGACAATATCCCATTTATTGTCATACTTTAAATTTTCTATTTGATTACAGTTATGTGTACTATATGTCATATTTCAAAACTGTTTCGAACATGCTTTATTGCATATAAACCCAGATGATTCAAATATTTATTATTTCTCAGAGAAAGTAATTATTTCCAAAGACTATTTCTGTTGTTGCCTAGAATAATCCAAACCTATATGTTATTCCATATGTTGGTTCTTTTTCAGTATGTTAGATTTTTACAACTTTCCATGTTAAAATGAGTTGGGCACTGTTTTCTTACCATATGGAATTGAAAATCTCTTCATTCTTTGTTTATCTAACTGAGCAGTCAGACTTCTCATGCTACACAGGTATAGTATCCTATTCTCTAATACCTCTATTTCTTTCTCTTCTGCATATGGCATTCTCTCCACTTAATACCATTGAATATCCTGATTTTTTTGAGTTTAGTTTGGATACACAAAGAGTCATCTAGATTCATGTCTATTTGTACGACTCTACTATTAATTCTATTGCATATAGTGTGAAGCTAATAGATGTTCAATGAGTGTTCGCTGCAATGGACCAAAGGCTTCCATCTCCTTAAGATTCTTATATTGATGTGTTAGTCCCCAGTGTGTTTGTTTTAGGAGTTGGGCATCTTTGGGAGATAATTATGTCATGAGGTAATTAGGTGGAGTACACATGATTGGGATTAGTGCCTTTGTAAAAGGGTCCCCGAGAGTTTTCTCACCTTCTTTACTCCTTAGGAAGATACAGGAAGACAATTGTCTTCAACCCAGAAAAGGGCCTTCATGCTATCACCCTGATCTCAGACTTCCAGCTTCCAGAACTAAAAGAAATTCATTTATGTTGTTTAAGTCACATAGACTACAGTACTTTATTATAAAAGCCTGAACTGATGACAGTGTTGGCTAAATGCAGACATTACAATGATTTGTATTTGACCACAATTCCAATTTAATGATTCCATTTATTTAGCTATTTTAAATGAATTATATTATGAATTACTGAACATGTAAATATATACATTTATATTTATTAGTTTGTGATGAAATAGGCAAAATCCTGCACCATACAAAGCCAATGACACAATAATGGAAATAAGACTGCCATTTCATATTCAGAAATAATTATTCCATAAAACATCAAGTATGGATTGAAAGTACACATTATTTTAGAAAAACAATCATTAGGAGGTTTATTATCTACGTATCTATCAATCTATTACACATGATCAGCTGCTGTGATTATGCAAGCCAAGTTCCAAGATCAGCAAGCACAAGAAAGTCAATATATAGTTCCAGTCCAAGTCTGAAGGCCCGAGGACCTGGAGAGAAGATGCTGTGAGTTCCAGTCCAAGAGATCGCAGCCTCAATCTGTAAAAAGAGTCAATGTTTCAGCGAGAGTCGAAAGGCAGGAAAGGAAGAATGAATGTCCCAACTCCAGCAGTCAAGCCATCTTTTCATTTCATTAAGGTCTTCAATTAGAGGCCCACCCACACTACTGAGAACAATGTACTCAATCTGTCAATGAAAATGTTAATCTCATAGGGAAACATCTCTATGAGATGTTAATCTCATAGAATAAATGTTTGGCCAATCCATGTTTGATGAAGCAGTGTGACCCATTCCAACAGACCCATAAAGTTAATCATCACCTTCATTTTCAAGGAAAAAACTGAGGGCAAATAAAGGAAAAAATAATAGCAAGGATAAATTAACAAAATACTTCTTAAAAATAAAACAAAAGGAGTAATAATTTAAATACATGAAACTTTACACAAGATAAATTGCTCTTACTTTTGAGAAAGAATCATGATTATTGTTTCTTCTGAAATATTAATTTTATATTGTTGATACTATTTCTTAATAGCTGAATTGTGACTATCACATTGTATATTTATGTGCTGCTTGAAGTGTTCTCAGTGGTTCCAAATATCAATTTTCTTCACATGCAACAAAACAAGAGAAGCTCAAATGTAGCCAGAACAGTCTGAGGTTGTTAACAGTATGTGTTTGGTCAAGTTCCAGACGCCTTCCTAGACCAAACCCTTGAATGTCAACTGGGCTGTATTCACTCATTTCATAGAGCTCTTTCTCTCTGTAAGACACAATTTGCAGTTCTAAGTGTATGTTTATTGGCTGAATACCCCTATGAAGTTTGTGGGAACAGAGTCCTTGTCTCTTTTGTTCATTATTATCTACCAGGCTCTTGGCACAGTACCTGGCATGGAATAGAAATTCTGTAAATATTTGAAGATGGATAAGGATGAATTGTGCATTTTCTAGGTGTCCAGACCCTTCTATTGTCTTTTAAAAGCACAAAATTTTAGGCCAGTTGTAGCATACGTAATCCTACCTTTTTCACCATTTAGAAAAATGAAGGGCTGACTCAAGTCCTTCAATTTAGAAGCTATACTGTGTTGTTTGTTGTTGTGTAGGTCCCAAAGCTACATAAGAGTGATTGAATAACTTTTTGTGTGTGATTGAATAACTTTTGTACATATTAAGAGTGTAGCAATCACAAGAAATAAATGTGCAAAGGAAGAAGTTAATAAATTCTGACAATGTCTCCAAAATTTCATTAGGACTATTTAACATGGTCCTAAGGAGTGACTTGTTTTATAATCTGTTTGAATGTAGTATAGTGCCACCATCACTTGTATTTACTGTCCTGTTATCTAGGAGTAAATATGCAGTAACATAAATTGACTAGCAATAAAATTATTCTCATTTCCTAATGACAAGTTTCATTTTTATTTTTAATTGTATGTATAAACCAACATATACTGAAATATCCAAAAGCAGTTTACTTCACAGGATCTCCTGAGATGAGTTATCTTACATATATTATAAAAATTATAAAAGGAAGAAGGCAAAAGACAAAGAGCACTAGAACACAGGCAATCTGCAGTAAAAATTCCTTTCAGTTGGATAACCACACTCAATTTTCTTGTGTCTCCTGAATTTTCCCATCTTTAAAATAGGGTTAGGAAAGCATTTTGTCAAATATGTGTAAATAAAGAAAAAATATACATATAAATATGTGTAGAAATTATAATTATTGGTTATAATGTTTACTATATAGTTTTAATTTAATCTGATGGCTGTATTTTTAACTAAAAATAACTTGTCTAACTAAGTAAAGGGATAGATGAGGAAAAAAGCAGAAAGCAATGTAATAACAATTCAACTTACACATTTCATGATTATAGAAAATCCAATGCTTTTTTGGAGAAAGCAATGAGCCCTCCCCCAACACATACATAAACATTCATAAAAGTACAGAATTTGTGAAATATTTTTCATTTTGTGGAACGGAAATAAAGGTATCAATGCTAGTGTAATAAACCAGATTATAAAATAGCTTTAACAGCATGTGGACAATGCAGAAATAATATAATAAAATGTGGATAGAATACATCACCCCCTTCTCTTCATTGAGTAGCTAATCGCTATTAGATATGTCATATTTTTTTACGTTTATGAGAGCTATCTTTTACTACGTAAAGTAGCTGAAATTAGGCAAGAATCTTGGCAAATGAAGAAAAGCATTTTATAAAGAATAGCTTTAGAGGGGCTGGAGTAGTGGCTCAGTGGTAGAGCACATGTCTAGCATACACAAGAACCCAGGTTATAAACCCAGCAATACATACCCAAGTGTTGGGAAAACAAAGAAAAGATGAAAAAATAAATAAAATTGATTCTCTCTTTCTCACTCCCTTCTTTTTCTCTCCCTCTTTAAAAAAGTAAATAAAAGAATGTCTTTGGAGACAGCAGAAAATAGAATTGGTTGTCTTTATCAAAGTTTCAATCAAGGAGTATTATGTTCCCAATGCAAAAGAAACAACAGTTGCTCTTTAGTTCCCACATATAATTAGTTATTTCCCTTCTAATATGCCCAGCAAGGTGACTTAGTTTCCAGGGTCACCTTCTATTCAAAAACCATCTTGGCTACATGTTTGCTAAAGCTATTAACTCACAACAAACAAAGGCTGTGCTTTGTATAAATGTACAAAGCTTTGAAAAAGCTTTCAGCTTTGGACAGTCACAATTGAGTTATTTCCATAGGTATAAACATTCATCAAACACCACCCATCTCTCTCAATAGCACAATGCCAACCAGTGTAATGGTTGTTAAACCTGAGTATCAACAATGTTATTAGCAACTCTTATGATTTTACTTCTTTATTGTTTGCCAAAAAATGTGCTTAGAATTAAATAGAATGATAATTTAGATCTGAGATTCTGATAAACAGATTGTGGATGAGATCCTCTCAACAGGAGAAAGTATGCAGACATTTGGCAAAGGGTGAAGAGAAACATTTTTTTCCCTGACCCCATGCACTACTCAAGCTATTCATTGATCTTTAATTTTACATGAGAAATGACAGTCATGAAAATGAAATCCTTCGCTTTTTTATTATCAAAGCAACAAGTCTGTTTCCTACCTCTTTTTCATTCATTCTTACTATAATAGAGAAAATGTCCCTTCCTTCATCACAGGCGAGCTCTGTCAGTAAACTCTATCTCATCTCCTGAAGTACTCATAGGATGACCTGTCTTTAGCCACCCATCCCCTAGCCATCACTGCATTTTATTTTTCTGGGGGGGGGGTAGTTATCAAATATGCCATTATTTTGCTTAAGTGTCCATGCTTTTCTTCTCACCTAGACTTAAACTTTAGGAGATCAGGGACACTGTCTGGTCTCATTCTTGGGCATATACTACCTGCCTACCATCTTATAGGTCACTTTTATTTGAATTCATCAAGAATCTGCTGTGAGAAGAAAAAACAAGCTAAATAAGAAAAAACAAAACTCTAGCAATCATGAATCAATAGCTTATAAAATTCAATAGAATTATGATGGCTATATCTAGAAATGATCCTCAAAACATCAACACAGGCTGAATACAGGGATCAGAGACTACTCTTGTAGTGCCTTAAATGTCTCTCAACACACTTGAAATTTGTGATAATACTACAGAAAATCCAAAGGCATCATTTCTATATAAAACAGCAGAAAACACAGCAAGACACAGAAATTGGTGTGATCAGTAATGGTCTTCATCTCCTCTACACCTCCCATTGTTCTTCAGTAAGATCTCTCCTCCACTCTGACACCTTTTCCCATTCCCTGCAAGTATCCCTTACTGGTGGAACCTAATTTGCATCCAGAAGTCTGGCCCCAGGGAATCACGAAGACATATGTTTAGTTTTCCAGTCTCTAGCCAGATAAGGAGCAACAGTAGAGGGATATTAGAATAGATGTGGGTCCAATGCAATAAAGCTATTAAATGATAAAACTGAAGTGTAGAATTTATCTTGAAGGAGATAGGAGGCACCAAAGATTTCAGCCCCAGAGTATCTAGGACAGTTTTGAGAAGCATATGGGCAAATTGGTGATGTAGAAAGTATACAAAAGGGAAAGTATTTAGTAGGATAAAAGGATAATTGAACAGATAAGATAATCCACAAACTTGGGAGGTATTTAAAATGTAGATATGACATATGGGACTTGAACACAGTAAGAGGGAACATTATCTATTCCATGTGTGCACAGGTGTTTGTATGTATATGGTGCCTTATGTATGTAAGGAAAGTGCTCCCAAACTGAGCTACATTCCCAGCCCTATTATCTATTATTGAATAAAGAAGAAGCAAGATGTTAATAATGCTTTAGAAAAAAAATCTTTCAAGTCAGTAGATTATATAAAATAGGAGATTTGGAGTTCTCTAAAGTAAGCTATATCTTCGTATGCACATACTTGCGTGCGTGTGCCTGGTTTTTGTTGGCTCAGAGAAATATAAAATCATATCTTTTGTGCATTCTGTACAAATTTACATGCTGACTACGCATTACATTTTTTAAAATAGATTTACGTTATTACTCCCACTTTACAGATGAGGAAAACAAGGCTCTGAAGGGTAATTTGTCTAAGGCCACAAGCTAATGAATGGTAGAGCTAATTCAGTAAAATGCATAGCATGCCTTCTGTAGTAATGAGCTAATCCTGCTTCAAATGTACTTTATACATGGCAATACAAATGGACATGACATTTGTCAGTATAGATCCTAACAAGATATATTTGTGCTTGATTTCAACCTGGAAAAAATAAATCTTTATACTCAAGGGAAATACTTGTGTCCCAGTTCAAAGCAATAGTAAGGGATGTTTTACATAAGTTTCAAAAGCACTGTATATTGGCAATTCCATTCTAATCTTAATTTGAGGTTCCCCAGGGCTTTCCTCTGGGCCTAAAAATATTATTTTGTCAGTATTCAAAGCATGATCTCCTTTCCACTTGAAGATAACAGAGCAGTTGACTTCTCTATCATATTCCTTCCCGTTAGTTATTAGAATAATTGGGTCACAACCTCAGACTGACTAATAAATAAGAGGCCAAGATCTTTTTGAGAATTAATTTTTCAATAAAAATTACAAAACAGACTGAATCAAACAAATAAATCCTCTATTAAAAGCTACAAAATTGATTATGCAAGCAAACAAACAAAAACATGATCAGAGTTGCCAAGATTAAGGAACTCAAATCTGGACACAACATAGATCTGATTGCCACTCTGTTTTTAAATCATCAGCTTTGATGTTCTGCTGTTTGGCTGCAGTCCTAGATCCAGGAGTTGGGTCTTGGTCTAATATAAAGCAATAGAATAAGGAGGTAAGTATAAGGGAAGCTGAACAGTCTGCCAAAACCAATATTTGGTAAGAGCAACTCAAGAATAATAAACTAACCAGATTTGTGTCTTGTCCCTCCTACTTAATAGCCCATCATCCTGAACAAACTATTTGAATGCTCAGTGCCTCAGTTTCCTTGTCTATACTAAGAAAACATGTCTACCTAAGAGGTTTGAAGTTATGTTAAATGAGTTCATGCATGTACAGACAGATACATAGCACCTGAATATGGATGTGCTGGCTGTTGGGGTCATTATCATTCTCTGGTCACAATCCCTTCAAGAGCTTGACGTCCCCATTCACAGAGAAACTCTTTGAAAGATTGAGTAATGATAGTCATTTCCCCCCCTTTCTGTACTCAACCCAGTTCAGCTTGTTTTCAGTGGTCACCATGCCATCAGATTGTTATTTCAAGATTGTCAGCAATTGTCATGTTTCCAAATACAAAGCTTTTTTTTTTTAATAACTCTGCTGTTTATTAGAGAATTGTAAAAAAAAAAAATTAGTAGTTTCTGCTATAGAGGGTAATTTTTAAATAATTAGAGAAAAAGTGGAACATGATGTTTTCAGTTTAGAAAACTGAAATCAAAAGTACTATCTGTGAGAAGAAAACAAAGGCCCAACACTCCAACACATTGGCTCTGGAACGGACTTCCTAAACAAAATCCCCAACTCACAAGAAGCAAAAGTAAAACAACAATAAGTGGCATGGCATCAAATTGAAAAGCTTCCTCACAGCAAAGGAAACAAAGCATGAAGAAAGAACCTACAGAATGGTAAAAAATGACAGAGCGTTAACATGCAGGATATACAAAGATCTCAAAAAACTTAACACTAAAATAACAAATAACCTAATAAATAAATATAAAAGAACTGAACAATTTTCAGAAGAAATGCAAATGGGCAAAAAATTATGAAAAAAAATTTAATATCTCTAGCAATTAGAGAAATGCAAATTAACCCTATACAGATATTTCATCTTTCTACAGTCAGAGTGGCAACAATCAAGCATATGAACAATAATAAATGTTGGTGAGGGTGTGGGGAAAAGGGTATACTCATATATTGTTGGTGAAACTGCAAATTGGTACAATGATTCTGGAAAGCAGTATGGATATTCCTCAAAAAATTAGGAATGAATCCACCATTTGACCCAGCTATACATTTCCTCAGTTTATACCCGAAGGACCTAAAATCAGCAAACTACAGTGGTGCAACCACATCAATGTTCAGAGCAGCACAACTCACAATAGCTAAGCTATGGAGCCAACTAAGTTACTTTTCAACTGATAAATGGGTAAAGAAATTAAGGCATGTACATAATGGAGTATTACTCAGCCACAAGGAAAACTCACATATGTTATTTGCTGGCAAATGGATGAAACTGGGGGATACCACGATAAGTGAAATAAGCCAGTCTTAAAAAACCAAAGGTCAAATGTTCTCTCTAATGTTTGGAAGCTAAGTCAAAATAAGGAAAAGAACAAAGAAATAGAACAAAAGGGAAGGAAACGGAGGAATGAGATAGGGAAAGTTTGTGGATGAATCAGACTTAACCTTCTCATGTTTGTGTATGAACATATAGAGAACCTCATCACCACCTATACCAACAAGTCACTAAATTTTAAAAAACCTATTAGAACAACAGAAAGACAGTATAATAGAGGGAAGAAAGCAGGGAGGGAGGGAAAATTCTGGGGACTGAATTAGAATAAATTATATTCTGCATGCTTTTATAAAAATGTCAACATTTATCCTATTGTCAAGTATATCTAAAAAGAACAAGGGGTTGAAGGAAGAAAGGCGAACTGGAAATATAGTGGACTGAGTTAAAACAAGACACATTCCAAACTTTTATAAGTATGCCAATGCGCATTCTATTGTCATATATATATAATCCAGGGGTTTGAGGAAGAAATGGGAAAAGGGGAAAAAGCAGGAGGACTGCATTAGAACAAGTTAAACTCCACACATTTATAATTAAGTCATTGTATAATCTTACGTTATCTACACCTAAAAAAGAACCTATTAAAAATAAAAAAAAATTGGGAGAAAAATGCATCTGTACTAAATATGTAAAGCAATATGGGACATGTTTTCAGTTTAGAAAACAACCATTAGTTAACCAAAATTACTATGGTCCTGACTTGTATTTTATTTAAAAAACCATATCTATGATGTAAAGTTTCTTGTCCAGACCACAAAACACTAGAATGAAAACACACACACACACACACATACACAAATCCACATCATTATCTTATTATAGTGGTAGAAAATGCCCTATTCCTTACCCAGAAAGAAAAGCCAAGTTACATAGTCAGTTGAATATAAGAAGTATAGGGGAGGGGAGCAAGAGTAGGGAGGGGAGAGAGGGATTAGAGAGGTTATCAATGCACCTGGGAACCCCGACTCCCATAAGAAGCCCAACTAACATGGGGGTAGAGTAGGGGAGACATGGGAGCAGGGTGCAGTCAAAGGCGGGATACTGTGGACTAGGATCAGCCTTAACTTACTTTGTCAGTATCTATATATTCATGAATATGTAACGATTACCTCCAATATGTAAGACTATGTTGAATGAACACAAAAGAAGTATAATACTTTTTTTTATATTTTATCAACTTAAAATATATCAGAATCTAGTGATCAAAAACAATGTTTCGATGTTAAAATAACAACCACATGAATAACGTGCTTCTTATTTCCCCTCAGTGATTCTACAAAGTCATCCAGAATCTCCTCATCTCCATCTTCCACTCCAAAAGGGAACAAATCAAAACAGAGAAAAGTTACTATAGAATCCATAATGCCCATCTTGATTTATAAGGAACAAATGTTCTGAATTTAAAAACAAACTTTCTCTCACTTCAAATTAAATTACCAGTGTACTCCACCCCTGATATTTGGTCACTCCAGGCCTATGGTTTTTCATTTTTACATTTGGAGTCAAGGAATGAATAAATATAATAGAAGCAATAATAACCGAGTTATCCAGTCTCAGGAGTCAAACACAAGTTTAGATTTAGCCTTGACTCCAGGTCCTTTGATTGACATTTCCATGGCTAGAATTAGTCCCAGTCATTTCGAGATCCAACTAAATTTCATTTTGCCTTATCTGCACGTTATCGTTCCTGCAAGAATCATCTCATCCTGGCAGGATCTTGATTTAAGGCTTTAAAACTCAGTGAGGCTCAAAGAGATTTTGCAAGGTCAAAAACAGTGTAGGTTTATTTGATAATACAAAACCTGAAGCTGGAATGTCGGCTACTGAAAAGTCTCCACAGTGGTTAGACATTTTCACACTGCATTTTTATTCACAATTAGAGTTGCTTTTAAAGCTGTCTGGTTCACAGTTTTCTCTTATGCTCTGATTTCAATATTTCTTCTAGGTATACAATTGTTACAAAATTATCTTTTCTCCCCAATTTGTTCACCTCAGGTGAGGCTTATATGGAAAGGTATTGGTATCAATAAGCACTGTGATAATGTACTCTGAAGGTACCTTTTCTTTATCACTATTTTCACCTAATCACGTACATTTCTTTCCTGTGGAAATTGGCTTTTAGCCTCATAAATTATATAAAAACATTTATAGTTAGGCAAGTAAATATATAGGTACAAAAGAATCTGTTCCTGTACAATAGTGATTACTAACAAGGATGTCAGTTAAATCAATGCCATTTAGTAATGGTGTATTAGTATCAGTAGCAGAATGGGTAAAACGTTTTTTGCTATTAATGTTAGCAAAAGTTCTCAAATTTACAAATGTGGATAGTTGTATACAGGGAAAACGTTTAGAAAAGATGGCCTTAGAAATCTCAGTAGAATATATAATTGAGAACACTCATGTGGAAATGATACGTGTACTAATGTTTATAGACAACCAAATTTCATACATGCGTGAGGTATATTAGCTGTTTTTGCTTTAACTTTGTGTGATGCATCTGTGTACCATGCTGTGTCAGTTTCAAGATGATTGATCTGGCGTTTTGAGCTATTTATAGTTAAAATCCATATTGAAGACCTAAGAATGTTGAGAAAAAATGATTTAAATATTCCATGATGTAAAGGAGTGAATTACACGCATAAGTATTAATAGATTACTGAGTTAATAAGTCATCATGTGTTCCTTGCTGCTTAGTGTAGGTACGATGAAAAGTGCACATATCTGGAGTCAGGTAGAATTTGATTCTTAATCAGAACTAGTGCTCGCAAGCAGCATGATCTTAGGTTGATTACATGAGTGCTCTGGCCTGCAGATTCTTCTAGTGATAAAGCTTATCTCACTTATTGTGAAGATAAATAGGTTAGAAATATGTGTAAATACATGTAAATTAATAAATGAGTTTTCAAAATGTGTGTCAGTTCATTCATCTCTGATTTTTTCTGTTTTACATTCTATGCCTTTTTTGGATTGCCCTTTACCACTCTCCTCTCCCAATCACCCACCAAACCCAGCCCAGATTTACTCTAATGTGAGAATATAGGTATTCAATAATATTGATGTACAATCTCTTACTTTAAATAATTTTCTATTCTTATGACATTATATACTTTCTCTCTGAATCATCAACCACTTCCCGTATCTTCAATTATTGATGAATTCCAAAGTGGGAACATGATCCCTTTTTGTGAACATTCTACGTAGATATCCATGTAGAACATACATGAAACAGATTGTTCAAGTTCAATGTATACAAAAATGAAATTTTAATTCCCATTTTAACTGTTTTTATCCAAGATTGTCTCTGCCTTAGGAAACTTCACAAACCCAGAAATCACCCTTGACTTTTCCTTCACCCTAATATGGAGTCATCCTCCAATGCATAGGGCCTTCAAGGGACCCCAACCATTACCTTGGCATTGCCAAGCTCTACATCTTTCCCAGTGCCATGGTCACCAGTACCACTGCCAATGCTGTTGCTGGCATTTACATAGCAATCTCTTCCAATGCCCTGCCCCACCAGGGCTGCTAAAATCATTAGCACTAATACTGCCAATATCTCACACTCTGTGCCCAACATCAGTCACAGAGCAGCAGCTTTTCTATACTGGCATTTTTTAGTTTATGTTACAGCCCTTTGTCCAAGGATCTATGTGTGAGATAATGAGATTTGATCTATGTAGCACTCTCAGGGTCATAAATCATGTTCAGAATCATCCCTTCCTTCTGTGTTTAATATTTGCCAACTATCTTTCAACGAATCTCACCCGTCTTGACCTTCTTTTCCCCAAGGATGAATTTTTATTTTTCTAGGAGGTTTTTCTGATCCTCCATGTAAACGTACCTCTAGCTGTTGTTTACCAGTCCTGCAAATTATGTCTGAGCACGTGTGAATCTGATGGTAAACACAGCTTAGGTTCATGTTATGACCACTGCCACATAAGTATTTGTTCTCAATGAATAGTTGTTGAAAACATAAGTGAATGAATGGTCTTTCTTCTTCTGCTAGATTTCCTTTTTCCAGAATATTGATTTTGTTCTGAACAAATCAAGTTTACTTTTCTAGTGACTTCTAAAGAATCACTCTTAAAGAGCTAGGAGCATATAAATTATGATTGTCATTTCAACCACACACAAGTTGGAAACATAGAGAATATTGTTGTTTTTTTAAATTGTTAGGAATTTGATTTTGCTCATCATATTGTAGCCAAATTGTTAAAAGAGAGGGGGAAAAAAGAAACTACAGGATATTCAGTACTTAATTACAGCTTTTTGTATGCCTAGTGCCAACACACTATCTGAAATATTTTACGTCCTGAATATGTTTGTGTGAAGAGAGAGTTATCCTGCTAAAACTTGCTTCTCATGGCTCACAATTGCTTGAGCAAAGAATACATGTGCTATGGTCTGATATCCTTCAAAATTCATGTTGAAACTTAACTGTCAGTGTGATAGCAGTAAGAGGTAAGGCTTGAGGAAGTGATTAAATCTTGAGACTTGTGACTATAAAAGAGTTGTGAGGGAGTTCTTGCCCTGTTACCCTTCCATCTTTTCCACCATGTGGGGACACTACATTCAAGTCATCATCTTGAAAGCAGAGACTACATTCTCACCAGACATTGAACCCGTCAGTACTTTTATCTTGAACTCACCAAACTCCAGAACTGGGGAAATAAATTGTTATTATTTGTAAATTACATGGCCTGTGGTGTTTTGTTATAGCAGCACAAGCAGACCAATACATCATGTCCTCACTTTCTTATTGGGACCATAATATGGTAGTGTCCACATCATCATCATGGCTCTTTAAAGGATGGGTAAGACAATAGTTCTAGAGCTATATGATGTGACAATTAAATATTACCTGTAAAAGAGACTTAATGCCAGGTCAAATCTAATTAACATGAGAAGGTACAATCATTTTAGATGAAAATGTTGCAGAGATTAAAAAACATTTCTCTCCTTCAATTTCTCTCTTTTTAAACAATGTATGTAGTTCCGATAACATGTCCAGATCTCCCAGCAAAATACAGATGAATTATGTTTACTAACAATGAAAAGTTATAACACTATTTAAATAATACTACTTATTTGAAGTACTATGGTCCTGTTGAGAAAGTTTTAGGAGAGACAGTAAAATGGCTAAGAAGTGGGGCTGGACACAGATGGGAATTGCTACCTGTTTGCATAAATTTTAACCAACGACTTTGGTGCTTAGTTTCAATGCCTGTTTTATATAGATTTCTACCAATGATGTAGAATTAATGGTTGCTTTGCATGAAAGTTAATTATGCTCATACCCCAAATCAATATAACCCCTGGCCTAAACTCCAGTAGACGATGTCCTTCTTCCAGGACCCCTCTGCTTTGCGGAGACTCTACTTTCCTTCCTTAAATAAATCCTACTCCTTTTTACTCCTCCTTCTGTGGTTGTCTGTGGATTTTATTCTTTAAATTTATGAGAGAAGAACCCAGAAGATTGGCGCCAAATTCCTGGGGTGAATTTCCACCACAATAAGAGCTACAACACCCAGCTTTTAGCTGGCGAGCTGCTAATACTATTTTGACCTCAGAAATCTGCAGCCACCCCAAATTCCCAGTTCTAGCTGGGAATAGCTGCAAACACTAGAAATGAGCTATTTTGGCTGCTAGAATCTGTAGTCAACCCAGACTCCATTTGCCAACGGAATCAGAGAATCTGACCTCATCTCAAAACCCTGCATCACTATCTACATGATGATCACCGGAAGCACTTGTTAAACATGCAGTTCCCCAGAGGCATGGGGTCCAGGATTCCAGATTTCACTGGCATCCCAGATAATCGGATGCATGCAGAGTTAAAAAGAAATTGATGAAATGAATGGGTAATAACAATAAAGACTGGATGCCAGCTAAACTGGTACATATCTAGCAAAACTTGGAAGAGCATCGTATTTTTAAATTAACATTGAAAAACTACAAAACATAACCTGGAGTCAAGAAGAATTTGCCTTGGTGATATTGTTGCTTTCATATCTGATTCTGCCCAATGTCATGTCTGTTCCAATCCCTTGAATCAAGGTTTTATTTTATGTACCAGCTAAAGCATTTTATGACTTTAATAACTTTCTAGAGATAGTACTAGTCAAAATGTCAAAATCGACTCTTGCTTAAAACTGTATGAGACAATCCAGATGAGATAAAATCAATTATATTTAGGTGCATAATAGAAACGAGATAGTTAAAAGAAGTAGTTTGCTAATAAACACCATCTTTGATTACTTACAAATTTCTTTGATGTAGAATTTAGAGTAGTAGTTTTTCTTTTTAAGAAAGAAAAGCAATTCACGCAACTTTATTCTACCCAAACTGGACTTCATTCTGCTCAGTATTCTCCCCATTCAGTAAAGCAACTTTTGTCCCAGTTTCTGCTTTTGCATTTTGAGAGAAGCTTTGCAATTCACATATATATATATATATATTTAAATCTCTTTCCTTGTTGGGATGGAGAACACAAACTGACTGACACTTAGAGCATATATGAACTGCATATGTAAAAAAGGAACCAGTCCAGCTAAGCAAATCTTTTCCTTCTTTGTTGGATATCGGTGTAGGTTCTAATGAGCTCAGTCTCCTGGGGAGCACTTTAATGGGTTTTTCCTACTCCCCTGATGACCATGTTTATGATAAGTTTTGATACAGTATACAGGACTTGTATAGTAATTAGCATTCAAATGGACCCCTGATTTCCCTGTCACTGACTGAGTTGTCTATTTCTAGCCTGGAAAATGGAATCCAGTGAGTTAATGCTTGTAATAATCAAGGCATATTAACAATTCAAATTCTAAATTAAATATCCAAGATAGTGGGTGCAAAAGGGAAGCATCCTCCAAGTCACAGACCTGGCAAAACCAAAAGGGAAGAAAATAATGAAGAGCATGAACTATCACAGCGAATGATCTACCAGCAATTATAAGTAGCAAGAAAATCACATGTGCTACCTCGATACCAAAGTGGCACTGAATGGTGGGATATGTTCCTTTTTACTTTTAAGTCATTTTAAAGTCTTGTTTTCCTTTTTTTTTTTAAGAGAGGGATAGTAAGAGAGAAAGAGATGTCAATTTTATTTAATTTTTCATGTGGCTGTCATTGCTCCAAAACTATTTTTTGTATGTGGTATTAGAGTTTGAGCATCCTCACGCTTTCCAGCCAAGTGTAGTAACCACTGAGCCACTGCTCAAACCACCATTTTAATGTCTTTAACCACTGTTTACATTGTTCTCAACACAGTCATGATAAATCTCAAGCAAAAGGGGCTGGAGCAGTGGCTTGGCTGTTATGGTGCTTGCCTGGCATGTGCAGGTACACAGGTTCCAACTCAGCACCCATGTACACAAACAACTCAGTATCGGAGCAATGAAAGCCATGTGGAAAAACTCAATAAAAATTGATTATCTCTCTCATTGTCCTTCTCTCTTAAAAAAAACATTAGGTAAATTGTTAGCATACCTGGTTAATAGATATTTTCGAGTATTTCAGAGAATCACTTGTAACATTAAGGAAGAATTGGAAAATAGTCTACACAAAGCTTGAAAATTCCAATTCTTTCACAATCTTCTTAAAGCCTGTTACAATGTCATTTAACATTTAACATTTAATATGATAACATTTTGAGACATAAATCCTTTGCAAAATCTAATGGAATTCTTGTACCTTCTCCTTGAAGAAATGGAATACACTCTTAACAAACAACTTAACAATACTCAGTTTTAACCATTAAATTTAAAAGGTGAAATAAATAAAAGTGGAAAGGCTTTATGCTTTGAGTCTTTAGTGAATAATATTCATATAATTCATACACATATTATTAGTTTAATTATGATTTTATTTTATTTATGAGTTTATGCTTTACTAGGTGGTTAAAAAGTAATAAGATGATATGTACAAAGACCTTGACTGAAAATATAAAGTTGATTTTGCTATATAAACCTCCTTCAAAACAAAACACAAAATAATAAACTGATTAGAGCTTAGTGAACAGTAACCCATTTCCTTGTAAAAGATCAAAATAGTCATTATTATTCATATCTGCAAATGAATGGGAAAGCAGAAGAAATTAAACCATCACAAACTACAGTATTTCTTTTAAAGAAGTACTTTTGCTACATTTATGCCCAACACAAATGGCATGAATATATTTTTAGCACAATTAACCAAATACCCTGGAGCATACTTTATTTTCATGGCTTTAGGCTGGTTAATGTGAAATTTAATTTGTGCTAATCTTCTCCAGGTTAGTAAAGTGTGAAACATACTGTACATTGGATTTACCTAACTTACAGAAGTGCTGAATTAGTGCAAAATTTTAGAAAATAAGGCTGTAGAATTTTCAAATAAAAAAATAAATGTTAAGAATTCATTATCAGGGTTGAAACTGCTAAAATTACAAATGAAGACAATGTGTTAGGCCAATAGATACTACAAGTAAGAAGCTCTTAAAATGAGTTTGAAATTACAAAAGGACTCTATAAATTCAGTTTCAAATTATTTATTTTAAAACTGGAACACATGGGGTACAAAGTCACCCTTCACAAAAAAAGTCTATTCTGATCCCAGAAACCACATTTTTCTTTTCTAATTGAGGAGTAGAGTTGTTGTATACTCATGAATGTTTATAAGGTAGCAATATGATATGCTTTTGATCCTAAACAATAGTTACCCCCACATTGCCCACAACCCAGTGTCTTGATTCTTCTATAACTCCTCTAACACATAAAAATGACTGTGTGTGTGTGCGTGTGTGTGTGTGTGTGTGTGCCTATATATGTCAGTGAGTTTTCCTGAATTAAGTGATTGGGTAGCATTATTTGACTTCTCAGGGTGGGGGATAAAGAATATGTTACATTGTTGATTGTCTCCCTAGATCACTCCCTATCTACCCTCTCTCTCCCATCCCTCTGTTTCTCCCTTCCTTCCTGCCCCTCCTCCCCTTACAAGTCTATGGTTCCTCTGTATTATATGCTGCTATACCCTTGGTGGGTTTAATACATGAGTTTGACTACTTTTCCCCCAAGCCTGGGTTTAGCTCTACTCTGCATAAATGAGGGAAAATATTTGACCCTTGACTCTCCGCGTTTGGTTAACTTCTCTCAGCATGATTTTGTCCATTGCCATCCATTTGCTTTCAAAGGCTGAAATATTGCTTTTTCTAAAATAGCAGAGTAGAACTCCATTATATATATATATAAGAGCTTTTTTATTCCATTCATCTAGTGAGGAGCATCTGGTTGATTCTATAATTTAGCTATTGTAAATTGAGCTGATATAAATGTTGATTTTGCTCCATCTCTGTAATGTTTTGATTCTAACTCCTCTGAGAAAATACCTAGAAGAGGAATAGCTGGTTCATAGGGTGGATCCAACCCTAATTTTATGAACAGTTTCCACACTGCTTTCCAGAGTGGCTGGACCAGTCTGCAATCCCCCCAACAGTGTGCTAGTATTCCTATCTCCACAACCTCTCCAGCATATGTTACTGTTTGTGTTCTTCGTCTTTGCCAGTCTAACTGGAGTGAGGTGAAATCTTAATGTAGAGTATAATCATGTAATTGTATAGGATCAGGATAGCCAAAATTTGAGATTTCTCTTCCGTATAGAAGCTGTTACAACTCTCTCCTAACTAGAAAAATATAAACCTTCTATTTAGGGAACTCTGAAACCATTTGTGCAGCCAATCTAGTTACACACCTGATTCATCTAAAAAAGCATTAGAGGAACATATAAACAACTTTTATAAGCACAGTAGGAGGTAAGGACAATGGGTGTGGTGTACAATTTGTATTCTAAATGTGCAAGGCTATTACATTGGAAGAAAATTCCACAAAACACTTAATGGATTAAACTTGAAAAGGAGTAATGATGTGAAAAAATATATAGGAGAAGAAGCTAATTGCACCCAATAAGGCAGAAAATAAAATTCAGTGAGATTTAGGTTTGTACAAACAGAGTTATCTCAAAGATGCTGCTCACTTTGCATTCTTTTCTGAGAACTCAGAGCTACAAAAATGCAGCAAGGGTTGAATAACTTGATCTTACAAAATTAAAAATACATATGTGTGTGCATGTGTGTGCACTTATACTTTTTAGCATAATGATATCGAAAGCCGTATTTTAACCAAATACCAGTATTTAAAGGAAACACAAAGCTAGTAAAGTGAAATTCATTTACAATAACTCGAAGTAGCCTTATTATTCTAAGATGAGCCCAATATGGTAAGGTAAAAAACACAAAATTTTTTGAAATCTAAAGGGTATGCAAATATAAGGTACTATAAAATATAATACTTAACCTGGCAGGACAGAAAAGAATTAATGTATTGTGAAAGCAATCTTATCTTTTATGAAACTACGAATACAAACATTTATGCGATAAATGTATTATTCTTTCTATGTGAAGATGATGGCATGAAACCACTTTTAATATGATGTATTTTGTTACTCATTACAGAAGCTAGTCAACCTGGAAATAAAAAGATGAATGGAAAATAATTTTTCAGAGAGTCATGTTTAAATTGGTTTTACCTATAAAAACAGAACTTTGTTTTAAAAATCAAACTTTATTTCCTGATTATGAAGAGCTTCAGCTTTATTTTATGATAGCTATAAAAATCTCTTCATAATTTGCATCATTGCAATCTAATCTGTTCAGAGAAGAAGTTGAAAAATCCACTGGAATCGTTTAAACTTCACCAGAACATACAACCAGTCACATACCTAAGAGAACTTTTTAGATTAAGTGGTTGGTTGGAATAATTTACTCTACTTATGATAACAAGAAAAAAATAATGTGTTATCGATATCCAACACTTGGCTATTGTTCTGGAACAATTCAGACCCAGTGCATGAAAGTCAGCTTCATTCTGCTATGAAAAAAAATAGGAAGCTAGTTCCAAGATCACAGAGTACCTTTAAATGGGGACTTACCTTATTGACTGAAGTATGTTCCTGAACAGCAGCAAGACCAGGTGGATAACCATGATTTATATCAGAGGACAGGGGATTGTAAAGTGGTCAGAACAAAAGTGACTTCATCCAACCTGGAATGTACCTGGTTTATCTCAAGGAAATATCAAAGAGTCAGGCACATTCCTAGCACCAGGGCCTGGTTGTAAATCTTCACCTACTACTCTAAGATCATTGTCTACTTATAGTACACTGGGATACCAAAGAGGAAAATCACTCAGGGTTATTTAGGGGCACTCATGGGGTGACAACTCAAGATGGCTGTGGTGATGTCAAGCCAAATCCATACAGCTATGACTATACTTTCATTATTAGCATAACTAGTCCTACATGTAACTAAACAGTTGACACCTTATTTATATGTATAAAAATCATGTGAATTCTATACCTTAACCAGTGGTTTAAATGTTCAAATCACTAAGTACATAAGATTATAGTGATCATTTGCTGCTAGACAAAATGATTACAGCTATTGTATATTTTCAGTCATATATCCAGGTTAAAAAAATTAGAACTTCTCTCTATTCGTTTAAATTCTATATATCCTTCAAACATCAGTATTTTGGGATTTTATGCAGAAAAAAGTGTCAAATGTGTCCTAACATCCACAGTAAAGTTAAATCACTTCTTATCTTTTCATCTTTTCCTTACATTCTAAGGTAGCATCTGCTAATCTGGCCAAGTATGCCATGTTATTTAATGAAGACCAGAAGTCACCAAATCTTTTTTTTTCTTTTTTTTTTTTGGACACAGTGTAGGCTTAAACACTAAGCTATGTAAGCAATCCTGACCAGCCACCTGACCCCTCCCTCCTCTTTTCTCTGGAAATACCACATGCCTTATGGCAAAGTGCTAGAAATCCGTTCATAATCTGGGTCATGGCTGCCTGAGTACAGGCTCACTGAGAAGAGTCTTCTTCCTTTCCAAGGGTTCATAATGACTAAAGGTGATGAGTGTATTAAAAGGCTGAAATACACAGCACAATTCCAAGTTTTAAGCAGTCAGAATTTGAAGAAGCCAGTATGTGCAGGTTAAGTATTTCCTTTTTTTTTTTTTTTTTGAGAGAGGGGCACAGTTAGAGAGAGGGGGAGAGAAAAATAATCAATTTGATTTGATTTTTCATATGGCTTTCATTGCTCCGACACTTCATTGTGTATGTGACGCTGGGGCTCCAACCGGCATCCTTGTGTTGCCAAGTAAGTGCTGTAACCTCTAAATCACCACTCCAGCCCCAGTAAACTCTTTCTTATGAAAGGAATACAGCAAACTTGTCAACATTTTCTTTAAAAATCTTTTTGCTTCAAAATTCTACACTAAAATGTGACCAAGAAAAGAAAAAAATTATTCTAAGTATTTTGTGTGTGTGACTTTCTTCAGTCCCAAGCAAATATTGAATATACGATTTTTCCTTTCAAATTATGTGGTTCAAGCTAATATCATCTCTCAAATTCAGTCTTTCAACCTGAGATGACTTAAATTGGTTTCAATGTCTTCTTGTTTTTTGAAGAGTGGCACAAATTCAGGTGAACATACACTATTTTTATGAAGACAAACACATTAGTTACAGTTATATAGTTAAATCTTCCCTCCTTATTCATTCGCAAAAGAATTTGAGATCCTCATATTGTTTTCTTTCAGTTCTCTTGGGCGTGGGGACTTGATTAATTCTTTTTGATTTTTGATATTTTCTTCTGTAAGCAGTTCAGTGATAAGGAATAGACACATTTTCTTTTCCATTTCAACTTTGAGAATTTTCTGGTAATTGAATCTATTTTTAGTTGAAGTTTAGAAGTATTCCAAGTATAGATTTCCTTTTGAAGCATGGCTTTGAATGAAAAGAGGGTCATGAAACCCATATATAGCATTACTTTATGCTCTTTCTTCTGTTTCAAGACTCCCAAAGAATTAATTAAAAGTTGATAAGATTGCCTCTAAAACGAATTATCCTTTGGTCCAAAATGCTGAGTACACATTATTGAGTTTTCAAATAAATTGAAAACAATTTCATTATCTTCATATATAAACATTAATACAAGAAAATATCTGATTTCCTTGAAATGATTACTCCACACTATACTACCGGTATCATCTCTTTCTGCCAATTATGGTATCTACTAGAATAAATCCCCAATACATAACAGTGAACGATCATGCCTAGTTTTTCTGATGAATAGTGTTCTAGGTGAGGTGCTTCTTGGATTAGTGACATGGCATTTCACTGGATTTGTATTGCATTTCAATTTCTCAGTTGATGAACCCCTCTAGCCTATTTGTCTTTTCAATCTTGCAATATGGAGGGCTGATGGCTTCAGGGACTTTTGCCCTCTAACCTTTAAATCCATTTTCTTGTCACTGCAACATGACTGTCCCATTTTCCATAAACACATTTAATTTTTCACCCTCCACATATATGCACATACACACACAAAATATGAGATTTATAAAAGCTATAGGCAAAGGTTGAAATTACTTGCCTTGTAGGATGTCCCCTCACACTATGAAAGATAAAAAGAAAAAAGAGAAAAGAAAACAAATAAAATCCTTAAAAATAGCAGCTAGAGAATAGAGCAGTGGCTCAGTGGTATTGTACTTGCCCAGCATGCACAATGACCTGGGTTCAAACCCCAGGACCACATATACAGTTGAGTATCGGAGTAACAGTCCAGATGAAAAACTAAAATTAATTCTCTCTCTCACTCTCTCTTTTAAAAAAATTTCAGCTAGTATTTAGGTATCCTTATTATGGCAAGATGCTTTGATAAAAGTCTATGTTCATTTAATCTTAAAAAATAAGGAGGTAAAGCTTCGATGCATAAGTAACTTGCTTGGCCCACCTGGCAGAGCACATTTTCAGCCTTGGATTTGAATCTAGGATATCTGGTTTCAAACCTTTTATCATGTTCCCATGCCTCAGTCATTTAGCAAACATATGGTACCCATTTCAGAGAAGAAGGAAAAGATATAAAGAAAATGTCATGCTTCCAAGAGTAGCTAGAGATCACCAATATTAGTTTCTACAATTACTTGCAAATAGGTTGAATCAATGGATGACTGAAGGAAAAAATGATATCTGTAAAGTAAATTCCCACTTTAGAATCAGATTCAATTCTCTTGAACTTCAAATTCATTTACATATCCAGAGTTTATGCATGGGGATAGATTATGTCTTTAGTAACATGGAGAATGGTTCTCTATAACATAAAGACATCTCTGTACTTAAATAACTGATTTTTCTCTTTCTCTCTCTCTCTTAACCTTTTTCTTCATCCCTCTCCCTCCGTATCTTCCTGTTATTGTTTCTTCCATTTGTTTTTCCTTTTCTATCTCTTTCTTCTTCTCTCCTCTCTCTCCTCCCCCCACCCCTGTCATTCATTCTTCATGCATGTTGAAGTTCCAACCCAAGGCCTCACACATGCTACACTACACAAGTACATTACCACTGAGCTACATCCCTCACCCACACAAACCTGATAATGTGCTTATGCTTTTGGAGAACCAAAGAACTAGGCAAAGGTCAGCCAAAATAGTGAGGCTCTAACATGATGAAATCTAAGCAAATTTCCTTCTTTTTCCAATCTTCATTTAATATTATGTATTAGTATTTTGCAGTTGCTTAAACATGGTTTATCTGTTTAATTCTTGCTTCCCTTTTAGTATGTTTTTAGTGGTTGAATAGGCAGAAATTTCTTACTACCTCCATAAACTTTTCTGTTAAAATTGATCAAACACTAACAAAATTGCCTTGCTATATCACTGAATTTTCACAGTTCTTCGTCTGTTCAATGCAGCTTAGAACAAATCTCTAAAATTTTAAAAATAGAACAGTTTATTTCCACAAATACATTATTGGTTTCAAAAATTGAGAAAAAGGAAATATTGCCTAGCTTTCTGTATCTCCACTTCCTAAAATTTCTCCACATATATTTCCATTTTTATATATAGGATCATCTGAATTATTTACTTGTTTCTGGTATGCTTAGCACTTTCCTCTTTGAATCACCTAAGAATTGTATCAATGTGCTATTTCTGCTCACTAATGAAAATGTCAAAGATCAGGCTTAAAAATGTTAAATAAAACTGAGCCAATCAGTCCCCTACTGTTGTTCATTTTGAGGCTGACTTTATTCAAAGACTGCTTTACTCCCTGTTGTTTCTTCTTGGCTAAGATTTGTAATTGTCAGTAAACATTATCAAACAGGTTTGGAGACTGTCAATGTGAAATAGATGCTCTTAACTATGATCAAACTAACCATTCCAAAGCAGGATTAAGCAAATGCCATTAATTCTGAGTGCTAACCAGGAAAGTGCTAAAAAATCATCTAGCACCCAGACACATAAATAACAGCCTTAAACTTGCTAAAATGCTCTTAAGGATTCATTCTACAAGACTATTTCTATGGAAACAATCAGGAAAACAATAAAAATTTCAAAAATAATTTTCCCAATTATAAAAGATAAGAAATATTCCTTTAAACATTTAATAAAATTCAGGAAATTGTACCAGTAGCAATAGCCACTGCTAATGTATAATGTTTTCTTCTAAGTATGTTCATGAATTAAAGATTATAACATATATAACATTGTGTGTTTGTATTTTGATCTTTTTCACGTTATGGTTTGGATTTGGAATGTACCACAAAGTCTCTTGTGTTGAAGGCTTAGTCTTCAATGCAGCAATGTTCAGAGATGGGGTTTTTAGGTAGTGATTGGGGCTCTGAGCTCATCAGTGGATCAATCCACTGAGAACTGAAAGGTCTACTGGGATGTGGGAGAAACTGTAAGCAGAGGTGCAAGGTTGGAGGAAGTAGGTCACTGGGGTCATACCCTGGAGGGATACTTCCTATGTCTGCCTCTCCCCGTTTTCTCTCTCTGCTTCCCAGCTGCTGTGAGCTGAGATGCTTTCCTCTACCACACCCTTCTGCCATGATGTTCTCCCTTGCCTCAGTCCCATAGCAATAGAGTCAGCTGACCATGGACTGAACCTCTGAAACTATGAGCCAAAACAAGCTTTCCGTTCTCCAAGTTTTTCTGGCCAGGTATTCTGGTCCCAGGATCAGAAAGTTGACAAACACCTTTTCCTTGTTGAGAATGTTCACAATTTCATATAAGGAAACATTGCACGATTTCTCTGGCATTTCTGAGTTGCCAACATCACTACTCTTGTGCTTTGGGGCTACTTTGAAGTAAAATGAGGGTTACTGGAACACAAGCACTGTGATACATCAACAATCAACCAAGAATGAGGTAGCTACAAAGGGACTAATGGGAAGGAAGCATATATGACATTGATATGCTTGACAAAGAGATTATCCAGATCCCCGGGGGGATCAGAGAAGGAGGGAGCTTGAAATTTTACCAAGTAACTCAGATAGCATGCAATTTAAAATTGATGATTCATTTACTTTTGGAAGTTTCCATTTATGATTTTCAAGCCTCAGTTAGCTGCTGTTTATTGAAACTATGGAAAATGAAACTGCTGATAATTGGGCAATTGAGCATTGAAAACAAGGAAAAAAGTGAAGCTCAAGACAAAAGGTGATATTTGATGGAGAAGAGATTAAACTAGGAAGGAAGGAACTGGAAACAAAGACCAGGTAGAGGGCTTGCTTTGGTTCTAGGGACATGACTTCCATGATATACATGGAAAGAGAAAAAGGCTTCATTCTCTATTTATAGCTAATTTATAAATCACACTGGGCAATGACCTGGAGATTACAAAGTTAACTTGATCTGAAGACAGTGAAGAGCTATGTAGAAGAAAAGTGCTAGCCGATCAGTTATTGACATTTATGCCAAATAAATTTAACTTTTTATTTTTTTGACCAATTTACCTTTTATATCCCTGAATATCAGAAAGTTGTAAAGTCAGGTGAATACTTCCATTTACTCAGGATGTATATTTATTTTATAGTAACAACAAACTGAAGCCCTTCTGAAATAGAGGCGTTGCCTCAGTTGGAAGAAACATTTAATAAAATAGCAATATCTTCACACTTTGTTGTAGGGATTGCAAAGATATACTCCTTATTTAATTCTTTTCAGAATCATGTTTGCAATGCAAGTTCAAAGGCATAGTGAAAATGAAGTCTAGAACAGCTGAGCTATGTGTTTTAGTGGTAATGTTAAGAGGCAGACAATTCCATGCCCTGGTGTTGTGGGTGGTGAGGAGGCTGATTCATTGAGCCATTCTCTCTCTTAGGATCATTAGTCCACCAAAAACATCCTGAGGCTGGGGCCTTGACCCTTGTTCATTCTTCTATAGGCACAGGTCTGTCTAGAACGTAGATACAGTTCTGAAATAAAAAGGAATAACTAACTTCTTAAATTCAAACTACAGAGCAGTTCCATCAGTAATATACTATAGATCTCCTGTCAGAAATGCGAGGGTATCTGACTCCTGGTAGGGCTGAGATATTAAAGCAGAGGTCAGATGGCTGATGGAGGTGTTATTGACTCAAATGTATAATGCAAGTTATAAGAGGAAGCGCAAGAGGAAGCATGGAAATAAAATCTTCAGGAGAAGACAAGCAATCGCCCAAGAGAGAACAATCTTAAGAGGATATGAAGTTAGGGAGACTCTAGAGGGATGCAAAAATACAAAAGCCAAGGAAAGCACAAAGGTTCAAAGCCAGAGAGTTTGGGGTGTCCAGAGAAATGTATATAATTAGAAGATGTGGTTTCAGAGGCTATTTTTTTTTTGTATGAAGCAAGGAATCTATAAAAACACTAAAGATACCAAAGAAAATACTCAGGATGTACCTATTTCATTGAGTGTTTGGCTTTAATATTAAAAATACGTAAATAAATGACTGATTTTTTCTTCTCTTTTCTTTTCTTTTCTTTTGTGGGGGCCTGTAGATCAAACACAGCCTCATGCATGTTCTACCATTGAGCTATGTCCCCAGCCCCTGACATCTTCGATTTTCATCTTGATATGCATTGTCATGCAAACAGATCTTGTCAGTAAAAAAGTTTAAGCACCAGTTTTTCCTTGGTCTTAAAATTTGCTAGTAAAAATATTTGTCTGGTGTCAATTAGATGCTAGGATTGCCATGAGCTTTTGTAAAACTATCCTCCTTGCTGATGGATGGTAGGAAGAAATAGCCTATTTCTTGGAGAACTCATATGCATCTGTGTAACTGTAGGAATCACTTCTTAAAAATTAACTCACAAGCTTGTACTTAAAAGAAAAATAGAGCACAGGTTAGATCTGAATAAAAAGTAGAAATAAATATTAAATTCCACCCAGACCCATAAAGCTCATAAGTAGACTGTTAAAAAAAAATCCTTTAGTGTATTCAGGATGGACTTCAATTGATTTGCTCTCTGAATGTGCCCTGAGTGTGCAAGATAATCAGAGAAAGAAAACAGAACTGTTTAAAGGATCTTGGGTACTAAACACTCCTTTGTTTCACTTCCACGGTGCGGGGTCATGAATCCCCAGGGAAAATAACAGCACACTAGGCACCTTGTCAAAAACTCACCATGGTCTGGTTATTGCTCCTGTCATGTCTTGTCATATCACAACTTAGCTTATCTTTAGGAAGAAAGTCCAGAATCAGAGCAACCCACAGAAGCCCTTTGTTCATTTTATTTGTTCATACTTTTGTGTGAGCATGTACACACACACACACACACACACACACACACACACAGACAGTTCAAACCCCAAAGAGGACTACCCTTCTACCATTGGTATTTATTCCTATTAAGAAAACAATCAAGATTTATCCAAGCATTTCAGGTGCATTTCCAATTAAGACTTTGTATACTTTTTCTGTAATGTACTAACTCGTTCCTTTCTCAACATCTCTCGAGCATTTTTAAATGAAGGTTTTTGTTAGCAACTTTCTCCTATTTCAGACTTATTTATCTTACTCAGAGCTTTTTCTAGGCTATCGTCCAAAATAGCCTCTAACCACCTAAGCTGTTCAATGAAGTGTATCAGAAAGCAATCCTTGAAATAGCTCTTGAAATATGTTCTCTTCCTTCATTTGAACATAGTTGCATGCCAATCAACAGCAAAGCAATTAAAATCCTGCCAGGATCAAAAATGTGTCTTGCTACAGCTTTTGCCAATCTATAAAAACATTTCCTTATTGCCTTTTGTTAAAGCCCTGGTGACCTACACTACAGTAATATCCAAGAATCTACCCGTGTTCTTTATTTTTCTTAATTTGTTTCCCAGCGTATGTCAACAAATTTCTTGCTGCAAAATGCATGCTGTCAGTTTCCACTTTTTTCCCACCTTACATTTGTCTGTTTTAGATTTCCCCATCTTTTTGTAAAGCACCTGTCTTAACAAAAATATTACCTCTTTGATCTTGTATGCACATGCTTTTAGTTTTAATATTTTCATTAAGGCTATACTGTTGGAGGGCTCGTCATATACATCTAACCATTGTGCATATCAATTTTCTTTATATGCTCTCACTCTACTAATAAGATAATCCTTTTGCAAATTTTTCTGGTGTAATCCATTGAATCATAGTATACTCCAATACCAGCTCCTTAATCAGAAAATACATTGCTATGGGAGGTAGATGGTTCCCTTCTGGATTATTTTCCCTTCTCATCAATAATCAAAAGGACCAGCTAAGCAGTTCACCATACCCTCTCCTGATTCTTTTGCTTCTCTGTGGGGGTAATTGAGAGGAAACTTGTCTATTTGATTCTACTCAAGAATTTTCAAGTTTTAGGATTCTCAGAGCATAGCTTTGAGACAGAATGCCAAGATGCAAACCAAAACATTTCCTTGACTCCAAAGCTGTCTTCGGAGAATTGCTGTAATCAATATGAAAACCAGCCAAAATATGTCAGCTGAAAGGCAGATTATTGAGGCAAACCTATGTTTCAGTTTAAACTATATGAATGATTACCTACATTTTCCACTTTACTTCCTGGATAGTTAAATGCTATACATAGTACTGGAAATTTTTAATTCTTTCAAATCCTAGTGAGTGATAAATGCTACAGTCCTTTGCAACACAGATATTAGTTTAACCTTAACACTTCAGCATTGCTTTAGACTGACAATGGATAGTAATCCTGCTTCTAAACTTGACTATTCTTTGTTTAAAATACAAGCTTGCTTGTTGTAGGCCTAAACATACATGACACTACAAAATGTTCTTAATCCTTCAACCCTTTTATAGGATAAGCACATACTACTTCATTTCAAGAAAAAATGACTTCTTTAAGAATTTGGAATTTTTAAAAATCAATTTTTGTTCATCTATTTAAATTGAATTCTACAAATCTGACACACTATGCCTTTTATAATACTGATATTTGCTTCTGTGTACATAGATAAAACTAGGCTTTCATTAATTCCCTCTCCTTCCCATTATCATGCACCTAAGCTCAATCCTTATCCTATTACTGTTTTCCCTTAGAATTTCAGAAGGGAGTAAATTTGGTTTACTTAATCCACCAGTTTTCAGTAGAGGGTGGCACTGGGCTCATGGAGGCATTCGGAAATGGGGAGAAAGCATTTTGTGGTCAAATTCAATGGGAGGACTGACATTAAAAAGGCCAGATATACTATAAATTTAATGATTATGATGTTTTTAATTTTGAGCATAGAAAACATGTTTTTGAGAAGATTTTAGCAATTACAAGTTGTTGAAAACCCAGGTTTTATATTTATCCCTTCAGTTTCTTCTATAGACATAGCCTCACTTACAGAATTGCCAAACCTAATATTTTATTCTCTCCCACTTGTCCCTCAAATATTTTCTTCTTAGCACAGGTCAATACTTCAAAAATTATATCCCTCTAGAGCAATTCCATTGTCAAATCCATCCTGAACTCGTGACAGTGGAAGTTCTCCTCAGCTGCTGTCATTTCTTTAGAGGCTAAAAGTAGTTATGTGTCATGTCATCAATGACCCTTTCATTTCCATTGGTTTTGCTGAAAACATTAAACTGCTTCAGTAAACAAGTGCTAGAGCTGATAGCACCCACACTGCTTAAAAGAAAATAAAAAACAACCATACTTCCTTTAAAAGACCCACCATTAGCCTGCACCCTACCTGTCTTGTTGAAAGTGTTATTGTCATATTACTCTAGTCTACTAAACATTATCAAATTTTTAAAAATTAAATATTGAAATAAATTAAAACAATTTCCATTATCTCTGCAAATTAAAAATTAAAATGGAAATAAATTATTTTCTATTTCATAGATTCCTTTTGTTTGTTTTTTGTCATTGTGTCTTTTATTCTTTCTTTAAATTTTATTGAGGAATTGTATTGTTATACAATCATAAATGTATATGTAGTAACAATATGATATGCCCCTGATCCTATCCAGAATCAACCCCACATCATCCATACCTCAGTCTCTTGACTTTTCTATATTTCTCACATAACAGACATGAATGTCCTTATATATTTTTTTCATATATATGTGTGTATGTATATATTTATTCATATATATGTGTATATGTATATATATATTCATATATATACATGTATATGTATAGTGTATATATATATATATATGATTGTACATTTTCCAGAATCAAATGATTGCATAAGCATTATTTGGCTTCTTTGAGGAGTAAAGAGTAAGCTACATTGTTGTTTTCCCCTGTTAGATACCTAATATGAGTTAGATCCCTAATGTGAGTTAATTAAAAAGTAGCTGCTGTTGTTTAGATCTGGAACGTCCTTCAAAGGCTCATGTGTTGAAGGTAAAGACTGGATCCCCCAATGCAGTAATATTCAGAGGTGGGGCTTTGAGAAGTGGATGGGAGGATCATGAGGACTCTAACTATTGGTTAATTTCTAATGAGAGTCCTCATTAGAAATCTGATGGCATTACAAGAAGTGGTAGAAATTTTAGGAGGTGAGATCTAATTGGAGGAAGTTGATCACTGGGGACATGCTCTGAAAGGGTATTTCTTGTGTCTCATTTCTTCCTTCTCTCTCTGCTTGGTGGTGTTGCCATGAGCTGAGAAGCTCTCTTCTATTACACGCCCCCTCTGCCGACCATGATGTTTTGCCTTACTTCTGGCCCAAAGCAATGGAGTTGGACAATTATGGACTGAAACCTGTGAAACTGAGCCAAAAATCAATCTTTTCTCTTCTACGTTTTTTTCTCAGGTATTTGTCATGTCAATGAAAAGCGATAAACACAGTAACAATCAATTTAACAAGCAAATTTTAGTTTTAGAAGAAAATTTTAGATCCCACTGATAGAATAAAATGTGTCCTATGAAAACGATGCTTGATAGCCAGATTCCTTTAATATGCTAGTACAGAGGACATCAGGAACTGATAAAATGTCTCTATATATTCTTACCAGAAATCTAACAAAAAAGGCTTGAATATAATTGAAAGATAACTTCTAATTCTTTTTACTAAATAATTACAGATTTGACATACATTATACACAATACTAGTTTTGACCTCACTTTAACGATAGACATTGTCAAGATTGTTTCATAATGTCAGTCCTTTGTTCAAAACCCGTGGTTGCTTCTTCAGATCCATGTTTCCTGGCATGGCATTCAAGGTTGTTCTTAATCTGAATTGTCATTGCCCTAGTGCTTGGCATGCTCTGGCCCAGTCCCTGGCTACTTAACTCGAAAGTAGCATTAATTGCCATGTTTCTTTTTAATCTGCTAAATTATTTAATTATTTATTCACCTAGCCAAAAAGTTGTGGACCAACCACATATGTCATGCATGTCATATGCTGTTCTCTAAGGAGGTAATTATGGATTGAATCCTGAGCACCAAGGTGGTTCAGCTGTGTGGAGATTTAAAGTGGGTTGAGGGTGATAATAAGCATCAGAAACATCTACAGCAAAGGCCTTCAGAGAGAAAACAGCATTTTTGAGAAGCAAAAAGAGAAGAAGTAAATAGAAGCACAATATTTCAAGGAAAAATTGTAAGAAAAGAGGTCAAAGAATACATAGGCCTTCACAAGTAATATAGTAAGGAGTCTAGAGGAACAACACCATCTAAACACTGCTTAGAAAACAGGGGAAACAACCATTGTACCAATATTAACCAAAATTACATTTATATATCCTTTAATCCGGAAAGATCTGCCTTAGAAATACTGCACCTATGCGAATGAAGTCTGAATAAGGTTATTTGTTGCAGCATATTAACAAAAATTAAAAATAACTGAAATATTTATCAATAAGACCATCATCACATAAAAAATCATACAGCAAAGTGTTATGAAGTTACAAATAAATATAAAAACCTCTCTATGCACTTAAACTGCTCTAAGATAGGACATTGAATGAAAAATAAAGCAAAATGTAAACAGTGTGATAAATATGTTTGTACTTGTGTTAAATGGAGAAAAAACACTGCATTCACTTTTCTATTTTTTACATACAAATTATCACAACCTCATGAGTTCACAACATAAATTCATTATCTCAAGATTTCTGAAGATCAGAGATCCATGTTTTTATGGCTAGCTATTCACTCGTGTTACAATTTCTCAAAGACGAAATCAAAATATTGGCTGGACTGCCTTCTTATCTGGAGATCCTGGAAGAGAATACAATTCCAAGCTTTCTGACTGTGTCAGATTAGAGAACTGAGGTCACTGTTCTCTTGCTGGTTCAGGGTTTGGGTTAATCATTTTTTTGTCACTGTGACTAAATGCCTGAGAAAAACAGCTAAAAGAAGGAAAGATGTATTTTGGCTCACAGTTTTAGAGATTTCAGTCTAGGTTACTCACTTAGTCAGCTGCTTTTCTTCTGGGCCCATGGTGAGGCGAGCTTCATGGCGGGGAGGATGTGGTGGAGGAATGCCGCTCAGGTGATGGCAACCCAGAAGAAGTGGTGGGAGGTGGAGGAAGGCTGCCCTTGTGTAATTTCCAATTCCACCCAATAGTCCATTCATTCAGTTAGGAACCCATTAATGGATGAATCCATTGTTGAGAGCAAAGCCCTCGTGATTCAATCACTTCTCCAAGCCCACTTCTGAATGTTACTACGTCAGAGGCGAAGCCTTCACCACATGAACCTTTGGAGGATATTCCAGATCTACTTTCAACTGTAGAAGCAACAGATAGTCCTTGACTTATGGACCCCTTTATATTCAAATTACCAATGGTGAGTCAAAGCATTCTTTCTCTTCAAATTCCTCTGATTTCCCCTTTTGACTTGCTTTCCTGTTTCTATTTCTCTCACTGACTTTTCTTCCTTCATCTTCTGCTTTTAAAGGTCTTTATGTTCTTGAGTCTAACATAATCAAAGGTAATCACCCTGTTTTAAGGGTAGCTAAT